>MU375964.1:0-219417 GCA_022495235.1 Xylaria curta
ATAAATAAATTAAAAGCTATAGTTTTATAAAAAAAACAACCTTATAATTATTTATATAAAATTAAGTTTAAAAAATAATAATATATATAATTAAAATATTTATTATTTAATATTATTAAAAATAATAATTTTTTTTTTTTAAATTAACACTTATTATAATTAATAAAAAAAATGTTTTTTATAAAAAAACTTATTAAACTTACTTTTATAAATTAAATATAAAAGTTAAAACTTAAATAAAGCTTTTATTTTTAATAAAAAATTTATTTAGTTTTTTTTTTTTTTTTTTTAAATATATAAATTTAAAACTATATTATTTTTAATAATTTTTATTAATATTATAAAAAAAAAAATAATAATAATAATAATAAATAAAATATTAACTTTAAAATATAAATATAAACATTTATATAATTTATATTTTTAATTTTAAAATATAATTATTTAATTTTTAATATTAAGTTATTATTATTATTTTTATTAAATATTATTTTAAGTTTTATTTATATAAATAATTAATATTTATTAAATTTAAAATTTAAGTTTATTAATAATAATTATTTAAAAGTTATTATTTTTATTAATAATTATATTATAAAAAAATATAATAATTTATTAAAAATTAATAAAGCTTATAAATAATAATTAAATTATTTTAATTAATTAAAACTTAAAATTTTTTATTTATAAATTAAATATTATTTTAATATTTTTGTTTAATTTTTTATTAAAAAAAGCTACTTAATATAATAAAAAATTATTAACTTAATTAATTAAAGCTTGCTAGCTACTTGCAAAAGCTGATTATTCAAGCTACTTACGTTAGGCCAATGCTAGCCAAGATACCTCGAAACGGTTCCCTAGTTATCAGCCACTAGCACAAGAGTCGAGCGCCCCTTATTTCCCAAATACCTACAGCCACCCACCACGGTCGATACCATGGTTGGTTCCTGCCGTAGCCCCTGAACAGGCAACCACAAAGGTATGCACACCGTCTCGAGGAGTGCAACTGCAAGGCTGGTCGTAGATTGTCGATAACTTTCCGAATCCCGGAGGCGGCTGTAGATGATCAGGAAACAACAAAGGTATGCACACCGTCTCGAGGCTAATCACAGACCGTTGACAGCTTTCCGAATCCAGGAGGCTGAAAGGGGTAGAAACGAGCCTCTTAACCATCCAGAATTCGAGGTTACTATAATTACGAAGGACGCAAGTTCACGGAGCTGACGGCCCTCAAGAAGCGGCAGCTAGAAATAGCGGTGCACTATCCCAACATTCGAAAAGGGATTATGAAGGTAAACGTTTAGACTTAGTCATACTATTCAACTTTGTTTGTTTATTAACCATGCTCTTAAGCTCCTTTTTATTTCCGCAAGGGATCCTTCTTTTTGCATAAGGCCACTTAATCCAAGCTTTTCCAGCAGGTTTTCGGGACTCCCGAAATTTTCGACGAAATCTTCGCTCACCTCGTCACACGGTTATTATATGTGATTTACAGACGGAGAGTTCTGCAGCTTCACGACCCTCTCGCACGAGGAACTATACGAGCACTTCAACCGGGTGCACATAAGACCTACTAAACAGAACGGGCCTCCATACCAATGCCCCTGGCCTGGCAATCCCGGTATTCCTATCCTCGGTGGTTCGCCTGTTCTTCTTGAAAATTGTTGTTAGCAAACCTTCCAGAACTTAAGCAGCATAAAGCAACACGCTCGAGAGCACCAGAATAAAATTTAGCGTGCTCTAGATAGTGTTGTGTGGCCTTTGCTCCAACAATGAAGGATTCTTTAAGTCGCGAAAAAAGAAAGAATAAGGGTTGGCAGTTCCTGCCGCAGCCCCTGAACGGGCGACAACGAAGGTATGTACGCCGTCTCCAGCAGCCGCTTCTCGAAGGCTGTAAGCTCTTTACGTCCTTCGTAGTTATAATAACCCTCGAAGTCTAGGTGATCAAGAGGCTCTTTTCTACTCTTTCCAACCTTAATGTCATTGCCACGGTCAATGCCATGGTTGGCGGTGCCTGCCGCAGCCCCTGAGTGAGCAACAACGAAAGTATGCACACCGTCTCGAGGCTGGTCGCAGACTGTTGACAGCTTTCCGAATCCAGGAGGTGGCTGTAGATGTTCGGGAAATAAGGGACGCTCAACTCTTATGCTACCACCAGTGGCCGATAACTCTAGAGCCAAGTCCTAGTTGGCTGAGGCGGCCGAGTTATCGCCAGCAAAAGTTCAGCTAGATATGACTAAGAGCTTTTTGTAAGATTTTATTGTGTAAAAGGACCGAAGAGTATAATAGTAAGTCCGTGTAATCTAATATAAAGTCAGAAAAAGCATAAGATAGCAGTAACAACGATTAAGGACTTAATCGATAAGGTAGAGCAGGCAGAAGATTAGAAATAGATGGTAATAATCAGTGAATCAGCTGAAGCACGACGAGTGAATCGATTTTGATATTTGATGTTGAAGACGTGGATGTGTAGATGTTCGGGAAACAACGAAAGTATGCACACCGCTTCGAGGCGTGCGCCCGCGAGGCTGCAGACTGTTGACAGCTTTCCAAATCCAGGAGGTGGCTGTAAATGTTCAGAAAATAAGGGGCGCTCAACTTTTGTGTTAATGGCCGATAACTAAGGAACCGTTTCAAAGTATTTTGGCTAGCATTAGCTCGACATAAATAGCTTAAATAATCAGCTTTTGCAAATAGCTAGCAAGCTTTAATTAATTAAGTTAACAATTTTTTATTGTACTAAATAGCTATATTTTAAAGTTAAAAATGCAAATTATGTAAATGCTTGCATTTATGTTTTAAAGCTAGCATTTTACTTGTTATTATTATTGCTGCCTTTTGTTTTTTGCTTTATAATGTTTAAAACAAACTTATAAAAACAAAACAAAAAAAGCAAAACTAAAAAAATGTTTAATACATGGTTATTACACGGTATAAAAACCTTGTTAGCTTGAGCACAGCGTTATAATTTACTACGTATATGGTTCAGTCCTCATGGATGCACTTCGATGCTACAGGCGACTTCTTAGGCTGGGATAAGAATCGTTTATCGGATGTCTTTTTGGTCTCGGAAATTCTGACGAAGGGATCCACTGTGAGAGTCGGCGCCGAGCACAGAATCAGTAGTGTTATATAGCCCGTTGAGAACAAGTCATGTTTTTTGGGCTTAGAATAAATTTCTTACTACTACTCACGGTGCATAGAAAAATGCGGCGCGGGAGAATTAATTGCCTTAGATATACAAACAATCGATGTGAATTGTCTCGCGGTAGTAGGACTCTGATATAACGATGTAATGGCGTTGAAGATTTGCCTTTGTAATGTAGTGAAATGAGGGTTGCGCGGGGTCTAATCCAGCTGGTATTAAGTTGTAGTGCGCTGTGCTAGAGGGGTGAACCCACTGTAAGTAAACTATCCATCTACAAGGGACCCCGCACAGGCGGCTCATGTCAATTACCTCCATTCTTCTACAACATCAATATCCACACTGCTCAATTACAAACTCGGCCATCTTTGTCATAGCCACTAGGCAAAGTGTGGCTGAAGCTGTGTAGCAATAAACCCAATTCAGTAAAATCCTGATCTCGCGCCATTAAGAACAATACCAATATGCGAATTCGGGAGCGGGGTTGGAAGGCTACGAACCAGTACTTTGTCCCGGCCCCTGTGCTGGTCGAAGATCAAGGATAACCGCCTATCTGGGTTGCCTTTGGGCGGACTCATCATGTCGCCACTTTCACCTTCACGAGGACCAAACGGACAAGCTGGGCATCGGGGCTCCAGCGACTTCAACAATCTCGCGGGCACAGGATCGGCCCCGCCATCACAGTCCCAGAACAGGTCCCGTCATGATACGAGTACGAGAAGATACTTTAAAGCATGCCGGGCATGTAGAAAGCATAAGCTTCGATGTGAGCCCAATACCGGTGGTTCCTGTCACCGTTGTCGCGAAAATGCCATAGATTGTGTACACGATGCTATCGGTCCTCGGAGGCACACGGCTAGGAAGGATGGATACGACAGCGCTTGCGCAGCAAGGCAAGCTTCATGAACCGCATACGTCGAGGGAGTGTGAGTCACTGATTCGATGCAGAGACCGGATGCGACCAACCACTGCTGCCGTAGACACGGACATGGCTTCATATACATTCACTAGACCCCCATCGCAAGATCTCATTATAGATGGAACAGCGGATGCTAGAAGCCATGCCCATGATGCTGAGCCAAGTAGCAATTGCACCCCAGCAAGTGAGTTAACATCCGATGATTTACAAGCTCCTATCTCCGCCATGCAAAAGTTAAGTAAAAAGGATGCTACGTGCCAATCACCTCAGGCACAGGCCAACGCACATCCTAATACTGAACCACGATTCGGACTACGCCCAGGTCGCTTGTTCGGAGATAAAGCCCAACGTCAAGACGTGGTTTCTAGTGGAATACTGAGCCCACGTCAAGCAAGGCAATTGTTCAATGCGTAAGCTCGAGTAATCTTAGATGACCTCACTATTGCTCATCATAGCTCAGGTTCATGGCTAGCGCGAGTACTTTGCTTCCTATATTTGATCCGATCCTTGACAGCTTCGAGAATTTGCGCTCTCGTGAGCCGTTCTGTTTTGCCGTCATACTCACTTTAGCGTCCCATATCGAGGGCTTGCTGCTTCGGAAGCAATGCTTGACTGAGATAAAGGAACTCATTGCAGAAAGCCTTTTCGAATACCCAGCTACTCTTGGTAAAGTGCAAGGGATGATCCTTTTGGTGGCATATGCGGAAGAAGCATGGTTTGCCATCGGCTACGTCCAACAGATGGCCTTTGATCTTCAACTTGACAAGTTGGCATCTGATCATACCCGCGACCCGAAAAATCACATCGCCTTCTCTTGTCGTGGTGAGAGTGTTTGGCTCGGGCTTTGCTTTATCGAACGAGAAATCGCAATAGGGACTGCTAGGTCATCTCGGATGCCCAGGGTCTCGGCAACTGACTTGACGCGTCTCACTTCCCACTTTGAGGCGAGTCCTCCCAGCATGAGGCTAACGGCACTGGTAGAAGCTGTACAAATGAGAGGTCTGAGACGCTGGCGACAATCTGACAGACGACGCTAACAATCTGTTAGACGATTTTCTGGCCCTGCTCAGGTCAGCGGAAAATCTCGAAGATGTCGGTTTAGACAAACTACACCATGTGCAAGGCGAATTCGAACAATGGCTCCAACGCTGGGATAAGCTATACGCAGGTATGCATTAAGCTAAGGGCCTTAAGCGTGATTGATAATCACATGGACCATTAACCCACGATTGGCAGATCGCGGCTACGACGCCTACTCGTTCCAGAGAACATCTCTTCACGGCCAAAAGAGATATGCCTTAATATTCCTCGGATCTGCTGCGATAGGGAAACTCATGGGCAATAGAAATGTACCGGAAATCCTCACAACTTCGAACGGTGCTTTATCAAAAATTGTCGACTTCGTAATGGCGATTGCATTGGATCAGCTAGATCTAATTTTGCAATCAGATTCCTATCAATGGTACCTTAAATGGGCCACAAATTACACAATTCTGTCATTAACTTTCACATGTATGTCCGAGCCTTTTTTATAAAGTGGCTGACTGACCTATCTTCGAGGTATGTTCGCTCTAGAGATATCCAAACATCGGAATCATCCAACTCCCACGGACGTCTTCAACTCGGTAACCGGCATCTCTCAGCTACTTGGCGACTATCATGATCCGTTTTTCCATCATCTGATAGAGGCTCGCCTATCTCAGCACCCTGCTGCGCCAATGATTTCGGGAGCAAAGCCCACGAATTCAGGTGGAAACTTACGAACTCTCGGCTGTACCCCAGAGCCAGGTTCGGCTATCAGAGACTACGACGCCAATCCCGGTGCTTATAATACGCCGTATCAACCCACCTTAGTTGATGTTGGGGGCCCGTTAGAACCAGTCATTACTAATGATACTATCCAGCGCTCAGATACTCTGAGCCAACTACTGGAAACATCTAATTGGATGACTAACCCATCATCTATGTTGCTGTTTGATGTGGATAGTTGGCAACAGACTAATGACTTCGATGCCAATTGTTGATCAATTAGAATGACCTGCCACAATTAAATGCTCATTGAGTTCCCTCTGTTCTAATCTTGTATGTAACTCGATGAATAATGCGCTACATACTCCCGTTCACAAATTTTCGCTTTCTAATTAGACCACTGTCTCGATTCATGCTATATGAGGGAGAGAGTTGATCCCAAATGAAAGAGTTTTCCTGAAGTGGTCAACGAAGCAGGTAGCATCCCCTCTCCAACAGAAGCAATATTCTAATATACAAGCCGCTAATCTGCGTAGCTGCACATGTATATATGATCCGAATTTATGTCTTTTGTATCCCTTGTCACCCGAATAGGTGTTTCCTGAATCCCGCATGTCCAATGTCACTTATCCTGAACAAGGCACCGCCTTCCTCTCTTTTCCAGGCAGCACTTTCTGAATCTAGCTTCGCAGATGTCAACACCAAGTCCCGCAGGCCATGACCAGCCCAGGCGCCATGAGTTACCCTTGATGCATTGATGTGCCAAATTTGAAGAAAATCCCCATCGGCCGTATACTTGAGGACGGCACCACCTTCCCATAAAAACGTATATAGATTACCGTCACTATCTGTGAGTAGTCCGTCCGCTTCCCCAATAGCATTGCCGCGCGACACGATCACTCGTTTGTTTGTGATAGTGCCCGTGGCGGCGTCGAAGTCATATGCCCAAATACACTATAAGATCAGCCATATGAGCGTCCAGAAGATTCGAAGCCTGACTAACATTTTTATACGAATCGACAAAATACATAAGCTTGTCGTTTGGCGACCAACAGAGTCCGTTGCCAGTAACAACGCCACCTTCTTGCATGACCGCCAGAGTACCATCAGGGTCATATCGATAAATACACCCCTTTGCCTGATATTCTTCTGCTTCGGCAGTGAACTTTGGTATAGCCCTAGTTGGCGTTAGCTGTGGGATTCGGGAATATTTTCGGCTTCTCTCTCGTCTTGTACTCTTATATGCTCTCTTCGCAGACGTAGGACATAAGGGAAGTCTCTTACTCTCCAATGCGATCAATGCTTCCTACCCATAGCCTACCAGTGCTGTCAATCCCGCCGTCATTCAGACGTGTGCCTGTGGTGTCGGCGAATATCTGCTTCTGAACTACCCATTCTCCGTCTTCAGAGACTCTAACAATCGAAGAGAAGGAACAGACAATGTAGCCCCCATCTCTATGAAATGCCAAAAAAGTGATATTTTCAGGACATTTTATGATGCGCCTCTTAAAGTTGCCGCTCAACTGAATGACATTGATCGTCTTCCCAAGAACATCCACATAATGGAGCGTGTTGTCGCTATCACGATAGAGAGGCGACTCGCCCACTTGGCTGTTCGGTTGCACAAACGCCGGGATACGGTTGTTCACGGTTGCCATCGAAAGCGTTATTGATTAGAAGACCTAGATCCCAATTGCGTAGAAAAAGGAACAATTTATTGATCGCTTCAGGATGGCTATATTGAATGAATACCGGGTTGTCTAGATAATAATGGAACGCTGGCGTTGACGCATCGGGGAATATAGGTCGGAAACACCCATGGATGACACTCGGAAATGTGCCCGGCGCCGAGCGGAGAGTCAGGCGTAGAGCAGGGTAGCTCCAGATCGGAGACTGAATTACCCACTGCGATGACCCGATAGTGTAAAGAGGGCAGCGATGACGACCGAATATGCGATAGGAGATATATAGGAAGGGCACAAGAGACACCAACATGAAATGCAAGTCGTGATCACCAGTAGTTATTTACTATTTGTACCTGATTCAAAACAACTATGACTTCAAATACGTCTTTGCCTCGCGTTAGTGTCTGTGGTCTGGGTGCCATGGGCATCGGCTTCTCAAGAAATCTCATCAAAAAGGGATTCAAGGTCTCGGGTTACGACGTCGTTCCTCAGCTAGTCGACAGGTTCGTAGCAAGCGGAGGAGCTGCAACCTCTAGTCCGAAAGAAGCTGCACAGAACGCCGAAATATTGTTAGTCATCGTAATCAATCATTATCAAGTCTCGTCTGTGCTCTTCCAGGAAGGAACCGGAGCCATTCATGGATTACCCAAGAATGCCGCAGTTATTATTTCGTCAACAGTCCCGGGGGCCTACTGCCAGGAGGTCCGTCGGCGGCTCGACACAGAATTTGGCCGTCCAGATCTGCTTCTTCTCGACTGCCCTGTATCTGGAGGAGCGTCTGGAGCTGCAGATGGTACACTGACGGTCTTTGCTTGTGGCACGGACGATGGGTTCACGCTTGCTAGTCCGGTTCTTGAGGCCATCGGCTCCAAAATCTATAGGATCAAGAAGAGCGACTCGTCAAATGGCGAGACAGGATCTGGTGCGAATGGCAAAATCTGTCATCAAGTCATTCCCGAGATTGCCATCGCCCTGGTTGCCGAAGTCATTGCTCTTGCAGTACGGGCAGGACTGAACACTCAGAAAGTCTATGACCATCTGCAGTCGGGCATAGGCGCAAGCTGGATAATGCAGAACCGCATTCCTCATGCTCTCAAGGATGATCAAGCCGTCTACTCTGCCATGACAAACAGCCAGAAGGACTCGTCTATCATTGTGAGGATGGCAGGGGAAAAGTCAGTTCCCGTGCCACTCGTCGCGGTCGCTGAACAGATTTACCAAACAACTGTCTACATCGGCTGGGCTGGCATGGACGATGCGGCTCTTTGGAGCCTCTATCTTAGGGGGTTCCCGGACGATGCTGTCTGTCAGCAGACGAAAGTCTCCGATGATGCCACAAAATCCAATATCACACTTCAGGACATTGAGGACATCATGGTCGGAGTTCATTTGGCTGCGACAGCTGAGTCTCAAGCATTCACACAGGCTGTCGGACTCCATGCTGATCAAATGTTTGACATCGTTTGCGGGGCCGCTGGATGGAATGTTCAATTTGAAAAATACGCACCCATTATGAAGAAGGGCCCCTGGTTTCTCCGAGAGGTCGAAGAATCCAAAGCAATTGGCATAAAGCTCGTGAGTACAAGGCCATCTAGATAGTATCGAAGATCTAAGCTAATACGATAAACAGGCCAAGGCAGTTGCAAAGGCTAGCAGCATTGGTGCTCCTCTGCCTATAGCTGCGGCTGCCGTCCAGACTTACGAGTTGCAGCTTGGGCCCCTCTCAGAGATGGTATAGGGCCGATCAACTGGCTAGTAACATTCGAATTAAGAGAGTTGGACTCCGAATAGTAAATAGCTGTAAATATCAAAGAGACTCAAATAGCAAAGAGACGTAACTATGTTGTACAATGACATGAACGAAGGTGCCAGAAGATAGTACGCAGCTGTGATCATAGAGAGTAGTGATTGGCTACTTTCGGCGTTCGTACGCCGTAGAACACGTGGTGAAAGACACTGTCGCTATGTGTTACGTAGGTTATGAAGAATGTGGTGATTGATGTCTGCCATTCTTTCCCCATTATTCTAATTGGCGGCCAGTCGTAAAGGTGCCCAATCTAGAGGTAGGTCTAATTGTCAGTAATATTGATCACCAAAACTAGTATGAATAGACCTGGATACCCTAAAGTCGAAGCGAAAAAGGTAGAAGAACCATGAACCTGGAGTCTCAAAGTGTTTCGGTAGCTGAATTGACCCTGTCACGAGCCCTCCTAGAGTAGCAAGTCAGGATCGAATCCAGCCTCGCAATCTCCCTCTTCTCAGCGTCGTGAAATCTTGAATATCCCAGCATACTAGTTATGCTAAGCTGTTTCGCGAGAACACATGATCGAAGCTTCTGTATTGCTGTGCTTCCTGCGTAGGAGTTAGGGTGATTGAAATCTGCTGGTTCTACCCAGCACAACCACTCTCACCAGTAGATGGTTTCCTTGACACTATGCAGCGATTGCATTAATGCTTAGTTTCGCGGAGCTCTATTTGTTAATCAAAATTCAAGTAGGATTACTGCGTGTGGGCGATGTGTTGATGTGAATAAAGACTGTTTTAATTCAATTTAACTAGGTAAGGGGTTTGTCTATCTGGTAGAATGTCTTGACAGTGTTGAAATATCCCTCATACTCTACTTCGTATGATTCATCGTCCCCAGCTAAATCGTAATGGTAGTGTCCACCTTGGTCCTTCTCATGAGAATAGCAATGTGTGTGCTCTAATCGTATACCGATGTTCTCAGGGTCAGCAGAGTGAAATACCCCAAGGCAAATCATGGGCCCTTCGAAGTCGTGATATGATAGCCAACCATCAAGCGCTGCTTGACTCTTGAAGGGTAATTCTGACGCCGGTGGAAATGGTGGCATGATATGGAATCGTGCTTTACCCCGTTTCATCACGAAGACCCCACCAAGGGAGACCTGCCTATTTTCCCCGTATGCTTGTGCAAGGGCATTGCGCATGAACTCTGTGAAGCTGCCTTTGTCTCCTTTTCGACCCCAAGCGGTGATTTTCAAAACAGGGCCTGGAAGTCCAGATGACCCGTAAATATTCATCATGAGGGCACAGTCAGTGCTGTCAGATAGTGGACAAGCCGCCTTTGGATTATTATTAGACTCATACAAAAGTCTGGCAGATCTAGTAAGGTTCGTCACCCGGTCAAACCCGCCCTCCCAGCTCACAAGCGGTGCAAGCTCCGAAGGTACACCATGCACGTGGACTGGGCCTGCTCCCGCTCCGAAAATGGTCCCTTGCTCGGGTGACATGCCCATGATTCTGATGCAGTCGATAAGAGAATAAGATTTCTCGGGGCGTGGTTGTGGGAACAGGTTGGCTTGACCTCCGATATCCGCCGAAGTTTCGGAGCCGGTCAGGCCCTGACATGAGAGGAAGAAGGGCGCATTCCGAAGGTCAGGGCAATCGACCACGCTTGCTGAGGAATCGACATAATTGGACGGGAGTGCTGATGCCAGAACCTGGGCGATCTCCTCTAGCGGAGGAGGACTGAGTAGATGTCGCGTGGTCTTCATATCTTCGTTCAGGCATGCCATACCGAATTATAATGCGAGAGTAAATCGCCCTAGCCAATAGCTAGTCTTATAGTTCAACCCGGTCTGGTTAATGGAAGCCCTTGGGTATACTCAGTACTTTCGGGGCCGAATGGGGGTTCGAAGACAAGGACCGTAGCACTCGGCTCCGAACTGCTCATGCAGCTTTAGAAAGTTGATTGGTCCACAAAGCTCTAGATATGGTGATCATGAAAGCAACGTTGATCAGTTGAGCCCTATTACCCTCCAGTCACTCAAAAATTACGACACGGGTACTGGCAAGTTCAATATCGCGGAATTTGGTATGATGGAAAGTTGTGCACTATATCCAAGTCTGCGCGGGAAGACTGTCCCCGTGATGGGAGGTGGTAAAGAGGGCATCGGTGCCGCCACTGTCCGACCTTTTACACTTCAAGGTTGTCAGGTCCTTTTTCTCGATATTGCTACTGCGGCAGCAACGCTCTGATCGTTGCACGTGTTTTCTACCATTGAGACGTAACTGACTTATCCAAACTTCAGAGAACGGTCTAAGATATATTAAAACAATACGGAGTTATCTATATATTGATCGACAATGCTGCAGCTGCAACAAGCATGGCCAGAATCAGTACTAAGGCCGTTACTCCTGATGCCTAGGAGCGTAACAATGCCAATCTGAGGCACGTTTTCTTTCTGACCCAGGCTGGTAGCATTGTGAACCTAGGATCTATTAGCTGGCGTATCCCAGGTGCGGATCAGCCAGTCCATGATCCTTGCAGGGCAGCAATCACAGGTCTGACTCGCATCCAGAGCACGGGGGTCGGAGAACACAATATCCTCATTAACAGAGGTAAAAAAAGGTGTCACGACCTCTGAATACTGATAGCAACGTAGTGGTAAGTCTTGAATACTTGTTGTTGCACAAGGAGCTCCAACTACTACATCTATAGGCTAGAGATCTATAAACAAAATGCCCTCTTTGTTCTGCCACTCTAGAGCGGTATGCAGCTTGTAGGTATCGCGAGAGTCTGACAAGAGGTCTTGACTCCTGAATATCGTGCAGAGGTCATGCGTGCTCAGAGCCTGCAACGGGATTTGACGTGGTGTTTCTGGCAATCGACGAAGCAAGCGGGGTTACTGGTAATACATACGTTGTCGGTGGTGGTTGGTGTAGTGATCTACGAGCTGATCCCAATGTTGTTTAGCACATGAGTATCCATATAGTTCAACCGCTCAATACATGATGCATCTCTCAATAGTTTAGAACATAGAATTTGCCCTACACAGTTTCCATGAAGGCTTTTCTAACCAAGCAAACCTTTGTATGAACATTTGTATAATAATGAAAGAATGTGACTAGAATACTAAATCGTATGTTTGAGTCCATTTCCGCCATCATGCCATGAATATGTCATATGTTCATTAGTTCGCAAAGGAAATCACTATATGACTTGGTTGTAATATTGCAATAGTCTCTAATATCGCCTGTGCCCTTGTTCTAACAGTTCCAGCCCCCATCGACGCAGATTGTTGCTCCAGTGATGAAGCTTGCCTCGTCACTGAGTAGAAAGACATTCAATTGCGCGACTTCAATTGCCTCCCCGAATCGTTTTAGTGCAGTGCCGGAAGGATCTTCTTGAATAGTCTCTCCCTGGTTTTCCTGTGCCCTTTTTAGCATCGGCGTTAAGGTATAGCCTCTATTACCGCAATTCCGTTAGTCTAAGACACCGCTCACTCGTAAAGCAGAGGATTAACTTACGGGGCAATGCAGTTGACCCTCACGCCCTTCTTGCCAACTTCTTTCGCAACAGAACTTGTAAGCCCCACGACAGCATGCTTCGAAGCGGCGTATGCAGCCGCTGCATCGCGTCCCTGAAGACTAAGAGCGCTTCCAGCGTTGATGACACTGCCGCCTTCTGAAAGGTAGCGAAGTTCGGCTCTGATGCAGTTCATCACGCCTTTCACGTTGACGTCGAATACAAAATCCCACTCTTCGTCATCCTGATCTGCCACGTGAGCGACATTGTGAGATTTCGGGATGACGCCCGCAAGATTCGCTGCTCCGTCCAAGCGCCCAAACCGTTCAACGGTTCTTCTAACCCAGTCTTCAACTTCTTTTCGATTTCTAACGTCGACCTTCTGCACGTACAAAACGTCTTTTTGAGATTGAAATGATTCTGTAAGCTCTTGCAACGCTGTCTCTTGTATGTCACATACGGAAACTGAGGCACCTCGGCCGATCAACAAACGGACTGTTTCCAGTCCAATTCCCGAGGCGCCACCAGTCACTGCAACCACTTTCCCCTGAAATTTTGTCATTGTAATGCTGAAGTGCGAAAGAAGAAGGTTTTCTTGTCTCGTGGATTAACACCGTAGCAAAGAATGAATGTATGTATTGCCTACAACCAGAGGACGCAAAATCATTCTTATTCTTATTTCTTTCGGATGTACTCAGTAATGCTCTTTCTTAGGGACTACTCCTACGGTGATCTGCGGGTACAATCTTTCGGCTTTCCGAAGCGTACCCAAACCGGCGCCGAATCGCGTCTTGGCGTCCGAGCACTCTTGCTACTACCCGCTAGGCATCTTTACCTTCCAAGCCCACATATAATTCATATCCGAAATCAGCACTCGGGTCATTGAATCTCGCCCGTTGATCCATTTCACTAATAGCTACTAGATCTTCTTGATCGAGTGCAATGTTCTCAGCTTCTGCATTTTCCCGTATCTGCCATTCGATGGTGCTTTTGGGAATTACACTCCTGCCATCCTGAATGGCCCAGGCTAGGGCGATCTGAATAGGCGATTTGCTGTGCTTCTCCGCTATACTAATGAGAGTAGGATGATCGATGAGGCGTCCCATGTTTGCAACATCCTTAGCCCAGGAGACATCTCGGTAAAAAGTATTGAGGTTGCCACATGGGCTGAATTGAGTGATGCAGATACCGTTCTCACGGTGCCATCGTACGAATTCCTTTTGTTGAAGGTATGGATGGAGTTCCATTTGGTGAACAGCCGGTACCTAAGGTATAATGATTAGTCTGTGATCCGTAGTCCGTTGAAGTTACTCACAATAGTAGCCTCCTTGAGTAATTGAGCTAGCTCAATCTTGCTGAAGTTTGAGACACCAATTGCCCGTGTCTTTCCGGTCTTGAGCAAATTTTCCATTGCCTTCCAAGTGTCAACGAAATGTGTAGAACCTGGGATCATCCTCCCGTCCGAGTCAAGTGGGAGAAACTCCGGACCCCGTTTGAAAGAAGCCGGATAATGCATCAGGTATAAATCAACATAGTCCGTGTCAAGATCCCGCAGAGACGCATCTAGAGCAGGTTCTACATCGTCAGGATGATGGGAGTTGCACCACAGCTTTGTGGTGAGGAATATCTGGTCCCGTGGCACACCGCTGCGCTTGATACCACGCCCGACCTGCCTTTCTGTCCCGTAGCTATAAATGATATCAGCAACATACCCATTCAGAAAGCCTAATGGAACAAGCCGTACTTGTGAGCGGTGTCAATATGTCTATATCCGCATTTCAATGCAGTGTAAACGGAATGCTCTTGTTCATCGGGATCTTGAAATGTTCCCAATCCTAGCGCCGGCATACAATGTCCGGTATTCAGTATGAGTGCCTTTTGGAGTTTGAGGATATCGATATCCGTGGACTGCGCCATCGTCGACTGTTATCTTCGAATACTGTCTGTGCCAAATGATGCTTTTGCCTGAGAATATGATGAACAGGCAATGAGAGGGAGCACAACTTATATAGATCTTCGAAGGCGACACTAATGCAGAGAGTGGGGAGTCAAAGTATCATGGGTAGTATGCATCAAGGTCGTTTCCCGCCCGGTTCCCCGAGCGATAGTCATTGGAGAAAAAGCCGACAATGGGCGTAACTGATCAGAGTATATTGCGCAGCTCTGTTTAATCGTGGTTGTCGGCTCCGTGCATTAACGGTTTTATACAAATTCGCGACCTATAGCTAGCTATGAACTAACTTAATTTCCCAAGAATTGTTCATGATGGAGGCCGAGTATTCTATTGCCGTCTATATACCAGTTACTAAGTTGATATTGCCACTCATGAAGTAAGTTGCATAAACAACTCCCTATGGATATTCGCGTCACTTCTCCAATCCTCGTTCTAGGGCCTCGTTACTTTTAGCGCACAGGTTTTTGATAACTACCTACCTAGATAACTAGGCGATGGACATCTTCATTCCGCCATTCGCGCATACTACGCTCCCGGTCGTCCAGCCGCTTTCTAACGAGCAAAGCATGTCAACTGTACCAGCTACCTCACTGGTAAATCCTGGCCGTTTCCCCCTCATTGGTCCCTTAACAATCGCATTGAACTTCTCCGCGTCCTGACTTGCCATAGAAAGAACACTCTCTTCACCATGATAGCTTGCTAATGGCGTTACGTCAACGTAGGGCTGGTTGATATCCCAGAAAGTCGGTCCAGCTCTCTCATACATATCTCCCCATACTGGGCCAGGATTGATGGCATTGACAGTTGCGCGTTCCGACAGCTCGCGGCTCCAGACTCGTGTCATTGCCTCAATAGCCGCCTTGCTGCCTGCGTAAACCGACTGACCTTGGTAGCCGATCGAAGAGGACACGCTGGAAACGTTGACGATGCGCCCTGACCGATTCGTTGGAAGGAAGGGTGCAATTGTTTGGACGAGTAGCAAGGGTGCTAACACGTTGACTTTGTAGACCCGACCAAATTCGGCACGGTCAATCGCGCCGACCTTTACGTCATTGAGATGTTGATTGGATGATACGCCCGCATTATTGATCAGAATGTCAACTTGGAAATTCCCTTCCGGGTTGTACGTAGTGAACAGCTCCCTCGCGCTTCTCAAAATCTGCTGGCAGGCTTCGTCAGGGTCCAGCAAGTCAGCCTGTACATGACTGCAGTGGACATTATGTGCAGACGAAAGTTGTCTACATATATCTTCAGTCGCGGTGACTGACGAGGGTGATGAGTATGTGAGAAGGAGATTACATCCTTTGGCAGCGAGTCGATGCGCCACTGCAGCTCCGATGCCTGAGTTACACAATGGCCAATATTAGCATTGAGTGGAAAGTGTTATAAGACAGGAATATGTAAGGATTTCCATGTACCCCTAGACGCCCCAGTCACAACCCCCAGTTTCTTGTCATATGCACGTGGGTGTGACATGATATTAATCGAACAGTGTGGTAGAGAAACAATGCAGAGTATGATGATACAGGGAGTGATAGGCACTACCAGCACAGCAATGTACTTATCGTGCTTCCCCTATTGAGCCACATCCTGCATCTGAGGGTTTATGAAATGCGCATTTCCGTACGAATCGGCTCGAACTGTCTTAATTGGATGCTCGGCGCCGATCGAATTATTAGCATGAAGGCATTTCCGTGCATGTTACTTCGGCTCCGTGACCTACATAGCGCGCCTAGAGCCGACTATGAACTTAGCCATAATAGTAGGTGGACTGATTTGTCCTGTCCTAGAATGACGAAGTCGGAATTGAATTGGCTGCAGACGTCGCCGCGCAAACCAATTCCGAAAAACAAGGTAGAATACCTAGTTAGAGTTTGTCTCAATGGTGCTGTTAGACACAGTGAAGTTCCACTTGTCCGTATAATATGGAGGGTACGACTGTTTGTCGCCATTTCCAACCGTTACTCTCCGTCTCGTTGCCACACCTCGCGCCACAGTCATCGCTGTCTATTAATAGCAATTGCTCACATTTACTCATTTTATTCCTGTATCAGCGAGTCCAGTATGGAGATATTGGTACCATTAAGATCCAATACAATATGTCTTTGAGTTCTCACTCTCTATTCTTTCAATTATACAGTAAGTACTACGAAATTGGCATTGAAACTCTCGTAGGAAGAATAAATTGGTGGAAGCTTGGTGCTGATCGCGTTCAAATTTCGAACAGAGTTTTGCATGAGTTGTTTGTCCCTCGTAGGATTACGGTAGTCCCGGGGTACTAGCCATCGATCGAAATCCGGATCAAAAGCTTGGTTCAGCTAGTGGTTGCTGTTGTCACATTAGCATGCAATAAACCAGTCATGGGAGGGGACAGATGGTCTCACTCATTGTCGTCTTTCACGAGGACCGGCAGATGCATAGAGTTGATGACAACGGGATGATGAGTAAGATAGAGCAAATTAACAATCACAAAAGTGTGTGGTGTTGACGGTGTTCCGAGTGGTGTTAGATTGAAAATCGGCGCAGGAGGAGCAGAACGAAAGGTAGGCAGAGATAAAGATTAAGTGAGCTGTGAGTCCAGGGGAAAGGCTTCAATATATATGCAAGTTGCCCCCCCTGTTTTTCTCTTACAGTGAATGGAATCCCTGGCCGATGCCATTCTCAACCATATATTCAAAAGGTATTCACTGCTGTCCCGGGACTCGCTAACCACAATTCAACTTGGGTTTGCTTGGGCGCATGCATTCATTGAATTAACAACCTATCATATTAACGAGGCTCTACAGACTATATCTTATTTAATTACAATTGTCATTTTCATATTTGTATAACAAAGCTAATACAGCTGCATGAGACAGTCCTAGATAATTTACCCACAGGTTATTCAGGAATTTGCTTGTTATCTACTATTAGTTTTTTATTAGTTATTTACAACAAACTAGGAAATTAAAATAAACGTTATATAGGTTGTTGTATAATTATGTAAGCAACACAATGCCTCGCATGGGAGGTGAAGGGTTACTCTCCCGAAATACAAGAAATGGATCAATGGAATGAGGGGTAAGGTTTCAGAAAGCTTAAGTAGGCATTCACAGATAGGCTAAGGTCAACTACGAACGCTGGCACTCGGCTTTTTCGCTACGTCTTTCTCTTCATACATGACGCTACCTGGTCGCATGATAGAGCGCTAGTATTGTCCAATATGACCTAAAATCTCGCAACTCCATACAGAATAGTGCCAACCCTCCTCATCACAATACCGTATGGGGCTCCTTCTCTATGCTCTCGAGTTCCTTGAGGACTGTAGCCTTCGTGGCGATCTTCTTCATCTGGGTGTCCTCCAGCTTCTCGCCGTTAGCAAGACGCATTTCAAGGTCTTCAATTGCCCTAATCTTTTTCTGAAGTCCACGCAGTTTCTTTGATGCCGGATTCTGATTACCAGGAGACAATAGGGAGTCAGCAGCTGGCGACTGCGATGTATTGACCTGGGGGGCAGATCCAGAAGGATAACCGTTTTGTTGAGTATTGCTGCGATTGCGCCCGGGGTTGTTACCCCCTTGGGCATTATGTCGCGAACGACTCCGGTGGTGTCTCTGGTGATTCTGTTGGTTGCCACGACGCTCAGGGCTTCGTCCCTCATTTCCAGAGTTAGGGCCGTGTTCGTAAGTGGGAGGAGCCAGTCCACCAGCTCCGTTGACGCCATTGGTACCGTTTGGACCTTCAGCTTCCTTCGATTTCTTGTTGTTCCGCTTCTTCTTATTCTTTAATGCTGTTTTGGACAGACCGTCGTCACCAGCTGCTCCAGGTACCTGAGCAGGGGCAGCGCCAGGGACTGAGCGAGCACCAGATTCGAGGAGATCTGCACCGGGAACTTGGCGGCGTGGCCTTCCAAAACCGTTCGGACCAATGTTGGCGGCACCGTTGCTCATCACGTGAGCTGCCCCGCCCTCATCCTCACGTCGGAAATGGAGAGGCGTCGACATGCCTCGCGCTCCGGGTGGTCTATACGCGCCAACAGGTTTGGATGGGGTCTTAACCGTGCCCAGGTACTTGAGCGCGGAGTCGTGTGGTGCGGGCACCGGGTGCAAGGGGTCGACACGGGGCGAATTTTCAGGTGGGCATGGTCTCCACGATACATTATATAGTTCAACCATATCCTCGTGATACATGATTCCGCCTCCAACATGCCAGAGCTTCACACCGTTGTCAACACGCAAACGTGGAGACGTCGTGGCGGTCATGATATAGCGGCTGTCGGGACTCCACTGACACACACTGGGATTGCCGCTTTCAATGGTGCAGACTTTCTTATAGTCCTTCTCTAAGTCATAGACATCGATCTGACCTGCAAGGTTGCCGAACCCGGCGATCAGCGCAAAGCGGCCCGTGGGAGAGAAAATCAGTGTATTTCGAGGGCCGAGCGGAAACGAATGTGAAACGACGGCCCGATGGTTGAAGATTGTGGTCTTGGCGGGCATATAGCCGTAGATGACTCCAAACTCCTTGCCATTCGGCGACCAGGACACATCGTGAATCGGCCCCTCCTTATCGAGCGTGATGCGAGCGTCAAGCGAGTTATTAACACTTAAGAGGTAGAGTGTGGTTTCGCCATAGTAACTCTTGTTTGTCTTGTCGACATCTGTTTGTGCCAGCACGATCAGACTCGTGCCAAGGCTGTTCCATTTCAGCTGCACCTTATCACCCTTGAAAAAGGTCTTCTGTGATGTCGGCATGGCGAATTGGGGTACGTTGAAGACTTTCACGGCAGCTGGTTGACCCTGAATTCAAAGTGTTAGCATCGTTAGGGCCTCAATGTGCGGAATCGGCAGTGCTGTTTGTTACATCTACATACCTTGCGTTCGGGAACAAAAACAGCAACATTGTAGTTTTGGCCGGGAGCTACGGCGAAGTCTGCCACACCCTCAACTCGCAGCTTAGTCGAAACAGTAGTTAGGTCGTCGCTGCTGTAAAATTGCACCTCGTTGGTCACAAGACGGGCACAGTACCTCTCGTCCGCTGTGTACTGGAGATTCCAGCCAGTTTGGGATTTCTGAACAAACCGCCCGATAGGCTGTTTCTCAACATCGTCCGGGAGGTTCTCAATTGTGCGCCAGATCTTCAAATTCTTTGTAGCGTCCCCATTCTCGTCCTTGGCAGGCCGTTCCCACGTACTTAGATACGTTCCACGCGGAGAAAAAGCGACGTCAAACACGTTGGGTACGAGTATGGTAGTAACGACGTGACCGAGAGAAGCGTCGACAATACAGACACGTTCGTTGGACGCCCACGCGAGGAATCGGCCACAGAGTGAGTACGCGCAGCACCGCAAATTCCCTTCCGGCTTGACGAATCCGGAGAGGGGCAGGTAGACCGGCTCCGCATCGGTAACGCCGATTTCCTTCTGGGTTCGGTATGCAAACTGCAACGGGGCCGCCATGACTAGTCAAAGCCACAGATACGAAGCACGTGTGCAGGGTTGGTTGGTTTCTTTCGTTTCTTGTCGTCTGGTTGCCCCGGGGGCGTAGCAGGAGCTGTCCGAGTCGTACGACGAACAAAGGCAGACGAAGTAATCGTGGTTGGGTCCCGGTTCGGGGTCTCGGTGAACAATTCTTCTGTGCTGATTTTGGGGTTGCTAAGGTAAGCCAAGCTGGTCAGCTTTGTAACATGTAAAACGGATGATGGTGTCCATGGGGAGGCGGGCAGCGAAAAACTCTGCGCTGCGCAGAATAGCGTGAGCGAGTCTTACTAGATCGGATGGACTGATTACTACTGTCGACAAGCCAACTGGAGCGTAGTTGTGTCGGAGTTGGTCGAACTCGTTCCAAGTAAACAAGCACACGACAAAGGCAGAGGGCGGCGTCGGCGCTGTTGGCGGGGCCAGGTGACGATGACAACGGCAAGAAAGAATAGAAAGATGGAAGGGAATTCGAACTCGACAGGTCACCCAGACCAATGTGGTGATTGACGGTGGATGGTGGTGGGTAAACGTGACGTGACGGAGCGTGCGAGTGGGCTGAAGCCTGAAGAAAGAGAAAGGGAGAAAGGAGGCAAGGCGAGAAGTGTGATATAGTTTTGCTCGGCCATTGTGTACGGCTCTGTGCTCTGTGTGTACAAGTACGTACATCCGAAAATTCAAACGTCTAGCGCGTGTCGCTCGCAGTGGCCGACCGCCCTACGCCATCCACCCGCTACCCACCCGCTATCCACCCGCTATCCACTGCACATGCGGGTACTCTACAGATACCTCGACCGTCACTGCCCCCAATCCTACCCGTATTGTAACCCAAAAGTAGCTCGGCTCGAGTCACGGCCCAATCACTCTACCGTGCCCTAGCGTTGCCTCCGCTACCAGGGCGCGAGAAAGCTCCGGACCGCCGCCCCAATTTATTGCTATTGAATGTTGGGCAGCACCTTAGATTTTCCCCGGAAATCAATTTGTATTGATGTGTATAATCTTAGTTGCCTGGGAATATTGTTTTCACATTATAAATATCTTACAGCTACTGTCGCTTTTGCTCTATTATTCTCTTCCACTGTGACAATTATAGAGCAATGAGAAGTCTCAATAGGCCAACCTCATAGAGAGAGATGGTAATAATAGACTCACACATAAGCTGCGTCGCCCCCAAGGCCATGCCGCCCCGATACTGCACCTAACACAAGTCAGGCGCGGTATCTGGGGGGCGCATGGGGACAGGGCACAGCCTACGCAATAACCTCTGTAGTGCCTGGGCAGTACTTAGTTGTAAACAATCTAGACTCTTGAGGTGGTAACTAGGTTCAGGGATCAGACAGCGGTTAGCGCTTGTATCTATTCTCGATAGCGAAGTAGACATGATCAACACCGTTTACGTTCTAGTAATAGGTCTAGATACTTTATAAAAACAGACATCTGGTGATCTGCCGCGACTCAACAGGGAGAACATCTCAGCATAACGGAGTTGCCGAGTCTTAGAGATCGATATCGATATCGATCATAATCTAAGACCCACCCCGGGGAACACGGAGCGGATGGTGGGTGTGGCCATATTCACTGTAAACAGCCTCATAGCTGTGCCGGTTCTTATTGAAGGGTTCCAAGCAAGGACAACGTCTAGTGTCTACTGGGCGGAAGGTGTAAAATGCTGGGGACGATCCATACTTGGGCACTTAAACAGTTAGTCCGTACCAATGCGACCTACGGGTTTGACCTTGATCGGCCGGACGCATAACCAAAACCAATGGTAATATGGAGTACCACACAGAATATCCTCTTGTATACCAGGGCCGTCTTACTGAGTTTACCTCAGCTTGTAGGTCTTGACTTTGGAACTAAGAAGAGTGGTAGGTAAAGCGGGAGCATTGACGGCCATTGTCCCAATCCTATAGAACGAGTTCCGGTACCGCTTCACCAACATCATATACATATCCCCATCAATCATAGCTAGTATAATAACCTCGTACCGAGCGCTTTGAATCCTCTTGAACACCTTGGACGCATCCAAGTTGATCTTGCTCGGATAAAGTCTCACTCTGCTTCCCGTGGAAGTCAAGAGCGTGCCAGACGAACTATCGAGAACAATTGCTGTCTGCGAGACGGCCAAGGTCCGGATATAGAGAGATTTATTGTTTTCTGCTAGGAGCTGTGCATCGGTGGCTTTATGGTAGACCGTAGGGACATCTTCGGAGCTGCTTTCTCCGAAAGATATACCAGTTTCTGTCGAAGACAGTATCTTGATATCCGAATCCTCGTATAGCGGTGGCCAGAATACGGATCCTTCCCATCCTGTCCAAGACCAGGACGGGAAGTTCTTTCGTCTCCGGGGTGGCTTAGATCGGTGGTCATGTCGCCATCCAAGGCCGAGCATCAAGAACGCAAGGTAATTGGTACCTTCGACATCCACGGAAGCTTGTTCGGCGGAACGAACGTTTCCCGGGGACGGCGTTCTCCAAAAGGGGGCTACTTGGAAGCTCTGACCTATAGATAATGATACATCATGGGAAAGATGATCGTCATCAGGGTGGAAAAAAGGAATGCCCCAAATATGGCGCACTGGAAATGTAGAATTATTAGACTCCAGCATTCGGATGATCCCACTGAACGCAGTGAGGGAATCATCGTCGAACGTTAGGGTTCTCTGCGTGTATTGTTCAGCACAATAAACGTAGCTAAACAGATTGCTTAGTCTTCGAGCTCTGCAAGTCGTGGAGGAGAGTTTCAGCACTAAAAACCCGAATAGAGAAGGCCGAATAAGCTTCTGAGAGTCTGGACCTGAATTTAGGGTCTCATTGTTAAACGCCGTATCCAAACTTTCGCAGCAGTTCATAGAGGAGCATTCAAAGTAGAGCTGGTCATCTGTGAAAACCAGTCGGCGCCTCGATAGAATTGCTTCCTGATATGTCCAGCCTCTTGTAGACCAATGGGAGTTAACGATTGAATGGTGAGGTAAAGGGAGACTTGATGTAAGTGTGAAACTATCACCTCGAAAGGAAAACTGTCGTAATGATCGTTTTTTAGAGAGACCCGGTAGTCCGTACGATTCATCGGGTCCCGCAGCTGCGACAATGGTCAACTCGGCATTCGTATAGACTGAATCCATATGCATTAGTTGCATGCGTTTCGTGGCCTTGTTCCGGTTATCAACACAATACTTGTCAACCCACAGATACTGATAACCAAGCATCAAAGTAACCTGAATCGAATCCTCGACTACTGCGGAGAGCGTTGCAGGTAGGGCATGTCTGTCCGGCATTGTCGATATGTCGGCGCGGCTGCCCCAAACATAACTCAGAGCTACATATAGCGGCTTCGAGTTAGAACTAACATCTAAAGCGCTAACTATCCTCCGGTCCTGACAATCGATCAAATTGAGCGAAGATTTCAAGTACTCGTTTGCCTGGCACTCATTGCGGCGAGGTCTACAAGCATCGTGATGGCTCACACACATATTTAACCAATCCAGCACAACGCCTGGCTCAAAACTTGGGGATATCAAACGAGGTACCAAGTTTTTAGTATGTGAGGTTGCCTCATCTTGGTAGACCAAGTACCCTCTCTTGGAGAGCATGCTTTCGATCATAGCTTCATTAGCCCCCCCGGGTATGAGCGAGAAACCATCTGGCACAGCTGCAACGAAAAAATCACACCTCGAGAGACCCATCTTGGAAGAATATCTGCAGTCATGTTGCCCTGGGAGATATGGAAGCAATTCGAATGCGCGCAATTGCAATGATGATTCGGGGTGAGGGATTGATAGCTTTTTTAGTGAATGTGCGACCTCGCACGTCTCGTTGCATACTTCAGCAAGAATGCGACATAGCGGGCAGTTGTTGCCAAGTATATTGTCCGGAAGCCAGCCTAAGAAAAGCCCGTCTGGATGTAGCGGAGCACTCAGAGCTTGGGAAATTTGCTTAAAATCGATTTTGCGACAAAAAACACACAGGGGATTACTCGGCCGCCGGATCAACGATATCGGGTGGCTCAGGCTGCGAGCTCGTAGAGATAGTGAAGAGGCGGTAACTTGCCCGGCGTGATCATTTATAACCTCATAGGGCTTTACGTCGAAGTAAATTGTTAGTATGGTGACGTGTTCAGCGATTGAGAGGGATGTGAGGATGTTTTACCGGCGAGGGCAGCTGATTATCCCGATTCATTCCAGCCTCCTTCCCTAAAAGTCGGTCTCGAATGAAGCCCATTGTTGAGACGCCACGTCAAGTACCAAGTTTCAGCTCATCCATATTGAGAAACTGAATGAGCCGACAACTTGCAGATCCAGATAGAATATAGAATTGGCGGAGATATGTATAACGGTCGAGGGTCACCTCCAAGAGAAACAACATGCCACTGCACTGCCTCAGGATGGAGCATCTGGTATCTCAGCAGGCATATACATATACCCAGATCACTGAAAGTAGCGTAGTAGGATGGGGGCTGTGAAGCACTCCTCCTACAATATTACCCCCAATCTCGGGGCCGTAAACCCCCAGAAAATACCCCTGAAGCTAAGCGCCGGCCAATCTTTTTCATTTCATCTATCTCTCAGATGTGTCTACAAAATATAGAACAACATATTGTGTTTATATTATAGCTAGTTTTGAAGTTACGATTCGTCCTAATTATCGTCGTAGATCGACTAATATAGTAATGATGACACATATGGCGATGATCCGACCTCTTCAAGGGCCCACATCGGCGCCAAGAAAGATGCTTAGGTGGCGCACGTTCTGGTACCCATGGCTTGTAAAGATGCACCTAAAGCTATTAGCCAGCAGCTAGCAATAACACCCCGAACGATACGAAGCTAATGTATGACGCTCAATTCCCCGACGGGTTATATGTAGTACTTCATCCATTGACAGGTGTAAGGATACGGTCATCTCAGCCGTTCATCTTAGAGAAAATGAAAATACCAAATACCTCCGTTTGCGGGCATAGGTTGGTTTTCTTCTCCCATGCTTGCCCAACCGAAGAAAACGAAGCCAAAATAGTGTTTATCATAGGGTTATTGTAAGTGATTTCTCCCAGGGTATGCCATGGAGGACCAAGTGCTTGACCGGAGCCGAGCGACCACTGGTATTTGAGGCAGACCTACAAAGAAAAAACGAACATTATGAGGAGTATGCATTGCTTTACACATAACCGCCGGGGAACATACTGCACAATACCGAATTCAGCAATGATACACAAGAGATAGGACCTGTCATCTCATATTGATGCGCTGCTACGTGTGCTATAGATTTTGCTGTAGCCTAATAGTTCTCTAGCCTTTCTTACTATGTGAGCATTCTCAATGACAGGGCTCTCCTTTTCGCCGTCAACCACAAGGTATGTCATAAATGCGCCTAGCTCTTCAAGTTGAACGCACCAATTCTTCCCTAACATTGAAGCAACCATTCGAGAGCCCATAATGTTGTCAGTTGCAACCCCCCCTGGCCGAACGACGAGTGTTTTCCATATGCTATCATGACTTTCTGCGAATTCGACAACTTTTGCCTCAGCCAAGCCCTAAAATAGTCTCAGCTTCTGATCACAACAAGACAAAAGGTCAGCGCGTACCCTGATTTTACGTGGATATTCAAGGAAGAGCAACGGCTTTTCTTGATCTCGCTGCGTGAACATCCCGCCGAGATGTACATATCTGAATCGCGGTCTCGTTGGTTTCGTTTCCAACACCCGCGCCATGCTCTCTATGAACGCGAGGGGGTACTCGAAGTCGGCGGTCCGGCTCCCTTTATATGACCCCATGGCCCTGTCGATACCTGATTAATACAGAGTCTCAGTTCAGTCAGCGATCTCCACGTATCGGTCACCCTACCAGATCATCCCTATAGCATCTGCATGCGTTTCCAACACATCTTGTGGCCATTGTGAGAAATCCTTCATCAGGACAGTGTTGAGTTTTGGGTGCTTTGGTGTATCACCGGGTAGCTCGCGTCGCACGAATGCTACGACAGTGGTTATGCTTGGATGAACTAGACATTGGGTGAGACATTCACCTCCAATTGAGCCGCTTGCGCCTGTAATGAGGACTTTCATGTTAGATATTCAAGCATGGGAGGGTAAATGCAGAAGTGAGAGTTTTGTTCATGACCCTCTTGAGAACAGCTTCGACGGTATCTATACTCCATTAAGAAACATGGGAAGGCGGATTTTTAGAATGCGTAGATGGCTTTGGTGGAGTTTGGTAACCCGGTCGGCGGAGTTGTAGTCTCTCAGCGGAGTTTCGACAACGCTGTCTCGGCGCGAGCCGGACAGGCGATATTCACTGATATAGAAACACAAGTATCATAAATATGGGTTTATTCAATTGGATTATCCTTTTTTCTCGACCGGCAATTCAAATACATAATCAACTAAGTGACTCGCTGCTCACTAACCAAAGCCTTATTGACGGTCTTTGTACCAAGTTCATAAAAACCAGGGGCACCATTTAGCTTCGTTAGCCGTACTATCGAGCGTATCTCAGGGACATAAGGTTTATCAGGTTCCGGCGAAGCAGGGGTATCTGGTAGACTCAGGAATTGTTGCTTCTTATAGTACTGTCTTCGGATCAACCAGACAATGCTGGAAAGTAAAAGTATAACGCCAACGGTGCTCACGGTCCCTATGCCTTATCCATGCACCAGTAGGCCAGCTTTCCATACTATGTGCTTTTGAAGATCAAACTCGGATGTTAGCGTTGAAAGCGTCGTGGTGACTTTTGGCGTTAGGCCTTCGATTGTGTTGGTGAAAGAAAACTGGCCCGGAATGTCCGATGAGTGAAATGCAACCCTAACTGAATGCGCGTTTATCGGACGTTTTTGGCTCACGCAGGATAATACTCAGGCAGAATCTTACGCAGTGGCATAGTAGGTGATGATGCTGTTTATATATATCATGAAACTCTTAGATTCACTGAGAAGGAAGACAACGGGAGAAGGCGGTAGAGGGAGTGTGGAGTGAATGTAAGACGAGCCAAGATAAAATGGGCTTGGGGCTGAGAAAGGAATTGAGAAAGTATGTTATTCAGAGGTGACTAGGCGAAGGATGAATCGGTTTGTTAGGACTTAGAGTGAAAGGATCTCTCATAGCCTTACAGCGGGCTCCTCACGACAACTTCAAATGAGAACTCGAATAAAGTACCTGGGTAGATAAGTATGCAGTGCGACACTGAATATACTTATGTTGTACACTATTTTCAGTGTTCTACTTACGTCATGCTGCATTTGTCCCGGCTGCTGTGCTTGTCTTTAGATTAGTGTGGTAATACCATGTTCCTACGGGGTGCGGGTCACTAGCTTGGCTGCATATGGCGACCTTCCGCGATCCGCAACTCTACTGTAGACTGATGCCCGAAAAGATTAGGTTAGCTGTTTGCCTCGGTAGATAGACGCACTTGATAGCAACATTAGGGCCTCGGACTAGCTCCTGACATATCATGTTCTCGTGAAGGCCGAGGTTTGTGTTTAACTATCTCTTTCAAAAGCGTAGGAACATTTGCTATTCAGTATTATCATATCCTAGACATCTCTTTAGGTAGCTGGATGACGACTAGTGCTTAGGTAGACACTAAAGAGAGTTACAGAATAAAGTTGTGAATTAGCGAAGAGAAGAAATGTGTCAACAACAGTGAAATCTGCACTACTCAAAATGTACATGGCAGTCGCATTTGAGAGCCTGAACATATCCCGGTGAAGTTCCCCGACGCTAAGGCTCCTGACGTGAATCTCTCGGGGCGGGGTACCAAGAAACGGCGTGTGGAACACATTACAAGATATAAGTTTGACGGAGGAGAAATGCTACTGATGTTGTTGATCACAATATATGCTTAAAGACTTGTCTGAGTAGTCGTCAGCCAACATATTGAATTCTCTTTGGTGATTGCCGCCATCATGTCTTCCACCAAAGTGCATCCGGCATCTCAGCCAGACTGGAACAACCTCGGGGTTCTCCACAAGGGCACGCTTCCCCCTCGCGCCAACTTCCACATCTACAACTCAGTTTCGGATGCCTTGAGTCACGACACCACAAAATGCAACAGACAATCATTGTCTGGGACATGGAGGTTCAAGTTAGCCAACAACCCTTTCGAAGGTCCGGAAGGCTTTGAGGACCCGGCCTTCGACACAACCGGATGGGACGACACGTCGGTGCCGAGCATGTGGCAATTGAATGGCTATGGAAAGGGCCCTCACTATACAAATGTCAATTTCCCCATTCCTGTCGATCCGCCAAATGTTCCCTTTACAGACAACGAGACGGGGCACTACGTTCGCAAATTCACCGTGCCCAAGAGCCTTCGGAATTCACAGCTCCGATTGCGCTTCGAGGGCGTTGACTCGGCGTACCACGTATGGGTGAACGGCAAAGAAGTGGGATATCATCAAGGTTCCAGAAACCCAGCCGAATTCGACATCACCGGTTTACTTAACCAGGCAGGCGAAAACACGCTAGCTGTCAAGGTTTACCAGTACTGTGATGCGACCTACATCGAAGATCAGGTGTGTTGCACCCGAGCATAGTGATCGATTACCATTCATGATTCCCGATACTGATACGGCCCAGGATCAATGGCGGATGAGTGGCATCTTTCGCGACGTCCATCTCATCGCATTTCCGTCGCAATCGCGCATCGAAGATCTCTTCATCCAGACCAAGCTCGACAAGGACTATATCGACGCAGAACTCAAAGTTCGGATAGATGTCACCGGTTCTTGCGAGATCCAGGTAGGGCTTTACAATCCGGAAAAGCAGCCGACCATCGCCAGCGGCTCAAAGGTCGTGAACGGTGGATCGGTTGGCTTTTCTTTCAACGTGAAGAACCCAGCCAAGTGGACAGCGGAGAGCCCAACTCTATATCATCTCGTGGTAACAATAAATGGCACCAGCTTCATCTCTCAGCGTGTTGGCTTCCGACAGGTGGAGATGAAAGATGGGCTCATCAAGGTGAATGGGCAAAGGATTGTGCTCAAGGGTGCTAATAGACATGAGCACCACCCTAAATTCGGTCGCGCCGTGCCTTTTGAGTTCATGAAGCAAGATCTCCTTCTGATGAAGGCTCACAACATCAACGCCATCCGAACTTCACACCAGCCGAGTGATGTCCGTCTATACGATCTCGCAGATGAGCTAGGTGTAAGTTACATCAATAACGCTACTTAAAATTGTCACTGATGGATGGTAGTTCTGGGTAATGGACGAGGCCGACCTTGAATGCCACGGTTTTGAGGCGATTTGTGAGCATCTCTTCTTCCAGTTCTCTAAAAGCACAAGTCCTAACCCCTGCTAGGCGATGCTGCCTTATCTCCCGAAGACCGAGCACTCCCTTTTAGACAGCGACAACTCCTCACTCGAGCTAATGCTGCCAAATGGACGTCGGATAATCCTGACTGGAAGGAAGCTTACGTTGACCGTGCTATACAACTCGTACGACGCGACCAGCTTCACCCTTCTGTAATAATGTGGTCCCTAGGTAACGAAGCTTTCTACGGCAGTAATCATGTGGCCATGTATAATTGGATCAAGTCGTATGACGATAGTCGACCCGTTCACTACGAGGCGGACATATACGCTGAGACGATGGACATGTACTCCCGGATGTATCCCCCGATCGACGAGATGATTGAGTTTGCTGGTGATAAGACCAAGACCAAACCTCTCATCTTATGCGAGTATGTCCATGCTATGGGAAATGGCCCAGGAAATATCAAAGAATATGTTGATACCTTTTACAAGTATGATGTTCTCCAAGGCGGCTTCGTTTGGGAGTGGGCAAACCATGGGCTTCTAAAAAAAGACAAGCAAACTGGGGACGAATTCTATGGCTATGGTGGAGACTTTGGAGACGTTCCTAACGACAGCAATTTCGTCATGGATGGTGTTCTCTTCTCTGATCACACACCAAATCCTGGGCTGATCGAGTATAAGAAAGCGTTGGAGCCTGTCAAGGTTGTCTCTTATACGCCACAGAATATCACCATCGTGAACCGGTATGATTTCATTACCTTGGATCATCTTGAGGCCAGTTACGTAGTCCTCGACGAAGGCAAGCCGACATCTCAAAAAGGCTCTGTTAAGATCCCCAAGGGTATCAAACCTGGACAGACAGCCGAACTCTCCGTTCTAGACCAGCTACCTTCACCTGAGTCTCTCTCGGGTGAGGGCGTCATACAGGTCGTATTCCGCCAACGAGATGCAACCGCAGCATTACCTGCTGGACACGAGGTCGCATTTGAAGAATATTCATTTACAGAACCCCTCCGCGTCCCTTCGGAGAGCTCTGGTAAGCTTACTATCAGTGAGACACCGACCCTCATAACCATTAAGTCCGCCACAATGACCTGGTCAATCAGCCCCGTTTACGGTGAGATTCGTTCGTTCAAGAAGAATGGGACAGAATTCCTCGCCACGAGCCCTAGCGTAACGTTCTACCGCGCACAGACGGACAACGACTTTCCCCAAGACGGTGCCGATTGGAGGGATAAGCTACTGCATCTCGCAACGTCACGCACGCGGGGCAGCAGCTGGGGCACAGCTGAGGGAAACGAAGACGGCGCATACGTAGTGCAAGTCCAGCAACGATTCGCCCCGCCTGTGTATTCGTGGTCAATTGATCTCAATGTCACGTACACATTCCAAGCAAATGGGACCGTATCGATTCGAGTTAAGGGTGTGCCGAAGGGTGAGGGTCTACCACGCACGCTCCCACGCATTGGCCTATCATTTGAGCTTCCAAGCACGTGGGCCGGATCCGCAGCGGAGGGTGCGAAGAAGTCAATAACTTGGTACGGCCGTGGTCCTGGCGAGAGCTATGTAGACAAGAAGCTCTCACAGCGTCTAGGCGAGTACTCGGTATCTGCCGTCGACGAACTATGGACAGACTACGAGTATCCCCAGGAAGGAAGCAACCGTACAGACACACGTTGGGTAAAATTTACGAATGGTGAATCTGGCGAGGAGGTCACGGCAAAGTTCGTGGATTCGTCGTCTTCAGACAAGGAGAGAAAGCTCTTTGATTTCAATGCTTCGCATTACCGCATTCCGGACGTCGAAGCTGCGAAGCACCCATATGAGCTACGTAAAAAGAAGACAGAGAATGTTGTTCTGAGATTGGATGCGGCGCATCATGGGCTTGGGAGTGGCTCCTGTGGGCCGAGGACAAGGGATGAGTATGCATTATTAACTTCTCCCTTTGAATTTGAGGTTGTACTCTCGTGAGAAGGCGGTGACATGATTCGCCTTGTTGGAGATAGATGGTCAATTATCTATTCTACATTACTCAACAGATCGGTCCACTAACCAGCACTTTCTTATTTCCTGAGGATATGCTTCTCAAAATGCCGTTGCCCAACCGGGGTATACTTCTTCTTGTCTTGGTGTAGAAGCAACATTTCTATCGTGGATATGGTCAGCAAGGGGTAAATCCATGTGTTGGCTATGCTCGCCCATGTCTACGCCTCTCTTATGGATATACCGAGCAAAACCTAAAGTCTGCCTTTTCCACTCTTCTCTACTCACTTTCCCGTCGATATAGTCAGCAAAAATCATAGCGTCGAACGCAGCCTGTGATGTTGACGCCACGGTATGTGGACGAAACCCGGCTAAAGCGTCTCCAATCAAAATCACCTTTCCGTCCCAGTACTCATGCTCTGGGCTTAACACATCCGTAACAGCTTGGACAAAGGGCTTTTTTGTCCCGCATACGATCTCTGCGAACTGCGGTGGTAAACGCTCGCGCGCGAGCTTCCGCTGTTTCTCCCAGGCGTTCGAATCCGTCATGCCCGGCGGCATGGTGATGGTCCTACGCCGCCCGTCGCAATCTGTCATGATTTCCTCCAGTTCCTCTGATCCCTCGGGAAAGTTGGTATAGTACACAAAGTTAAGGAGTCGTTTTCCAGGTTCAACAGTGCCATCCTTTCCTGGTATGAGGTACGTCAAGATTTGTACACCCGGACAGTGGAAGAAGGTGAATCGTTCGCAACACGTCTTTCTCGTCTCCTCGCTTGCTTCGTCTTCGATCAATGTACCCCGTAGCGCGCAGTATCCCGCGTATTTGCGCTCGACGTTGGGTTGAACGAGCTTTCGGATGGTGGAGCTTGGTCCATCTGCACCGACAACGATATCGGCAAGGATAGACCCTTCGTCACCTTGACTACTCTTCCAGAACACGCGGACTCCATCTTTCCCACTATCATTCGATTCCTTTTTGATATCCGTAACAGTCCGATCATGAATATGAACGGCGCTGCCATGTTCTGGGACTGGATCTGGGACCTCACAGTAAGGGCTCCTCACACTATCGTAGTTCGCCCGCATCATGTAGTACGTCAAGTCCCAAGACGTCATCCTTTGAACCATCTCCTCTTTGTGCACAATATTGCCATCACGGTCAATGTATTGCCTTGCATACGAATTCACCGCGAATGGCCGATCACAGCGGTTATAGCGTTCAAAAAATTCGAGTGTATCACCCCCGGCGACGATCCCGGCTCCTTGGTCCTGAAGAAGCGGCTTCGGATTGCGCTCTAGGATCGTGGTATTGTGACCGAGGGCTTTTAGCGCAAGGCCAGTTGCAAGCCCCCCTAGAGACCCTCCCACCTAAAGGTTTTCGCGCAATTAGAGCTCGATTCAAATACTTTTTTGATACGGCGAGAGTCTAAGCTCACTATCACAAAATGAAGCTTCTTCCTATTGGTGTCATTTCGCCCCGCCCCCGGCTGATCTGCTGGATCTCCGACCATTGTACCTAGTGCTAACATGCACTTCCGTTGGTATCCTCAAAGAATAGAAGGCAGAACTTGACTTTTATGGAAATAAGTTCATGAGGCGTAACGATCTTTAAGCTAGCATATTTCTGACTTGTCGTTGAAATAGTTAAGCCGGCTCGAGCCCCGGCGTGTATTCATATGTTCAAAAGAGGGGATCCGTGACGTCAGCATAGGCTAAATACATAACTTCTGTATTAACGGCAGTTAAAAGAGCTGCAAACATCTAAAATGGATGCTTTGGTCGATTCTGAAGAATTGCGGTTTCTCCCCTTTGTACATAATAAGGCAATCGTAAGAGCTATTTTCTTTAACTCTCCTGTACAGACCTGCTCAATGAACTAGTGTTGCTTATGTTGAAGCTTTTCAAGTCAGGTATATACTATTTAGTCGTTGTAAGTGCAAGTTAACAGACCGCCTACATCAAGCACCCGCGCCGATGTTCCTATCTCACTACTATTTAGACATAGACATGGCGCCCCTTGGCAATAGACTCATGCCTAGGAGGAGCTTTATAGGTTGCACCTATCCTGATCACCTATGTGGATAGAGAAGCCCGTAGGAGCCTCAAGTCCCCCACGGCTGGGCATAGTTGCTCCAAGTAACGAAAGGCAAGAGACTGCGAGCTACGGCTTATCAATATCGTTGCAACCATCCCTTATCATCTACTGTTAAAGACGTACTAAGTCCGGATGAACCACAATATTTGAGATGTGAATGATGGTGGAGGATAATATTATCACCTACTTTGGAGACTGTTGTCTAGAAAGAAAGGTGTGCTGCCCGCGCTTATCTAACGGCTCCAGAACTTAGTAACGGTCTCACTAAGTGACTACAGATAAGAAAGGTGCCTATTAGAGTTCAGCATCGACTTGAAAGATGATATTTTCCTACCCAAATCATGGCAGGTGGGTCGGGATAGACGGGATGATCACTATACGCGTGGACCGAGACGCGTAATATATATAATTCGTCCTAATTCCCGGGACGAGCTATATTTTAGTGGTGGCTATATACAAAATAGCTATTGGTATCATGGACATGATTCTACATCTCTTGCAAGTCCGTGGCCGATTTCCGAGCACATCCATCGGAAAGGCGTGTCAGGAAAACCCAAGTCTGTCGTATAGTACCACTCTTACGGAGAGTGCGTGCTTACGGGACCTCAGGCTGCCGTTGGCAATAGGCTCGGTCAAGAGGATACGGCTGGAATCCGTATACGGTAGGGATGTCGGTCTCGTTTATTCTATCTAGGTAGGTGCTTACAAAATGTCGACATTGACGTTCTTAGTGGATCCCAGTATTTTTTGAGCTTACGCACTTGAGCATAGTAGGAAATAGTGCAGCATTCCACAAACTATCTTTGGGGCACTACCGGCATCGGATGTAAGCTGATTTAAATCATGCATCAAAACCGTGGCAAGGGACCCTAGTGGCGATCGGAATCGTCTAATCTATGACCTAGTGTAAGATGACACATTGGACGACCCTTCGTATTAGGGGTTCCAAGATGCACGACGGAATCTCCGCCAAATAACCTGACTAAGCCGGCTCACCTTTCAGTAAGGGCAGGCAAGGCAGGTAATGTAGGTGTATGTTACGATGACAGCTGGAAAAGAGCCGATTCGATCTAGCTAAGTCCTTGTCTCCATAAAAAACTCGGTATCTATGTATATGCTTCATTAGTTCTCAGCAGCTAAGCATTGTATAGCCATCGTGGGGGCTCAGGGGGCAAAGCATCTGCGTGATAATCAATCATATCCAGAAAAATCTGAGCCGTCCCCGCTAGCAAGCAAGGCATGGCTTTCACAAGACAAAGTGAGACAGGTTAGAGCAAGGGCTGCTTTTCTAATGAGATAAGGAGAATCTCATATCCGCAAATCGGGTCTGGTTACTCTACTTGGGGGTAAGGTAAAGGCGACACTGTTCATTTGGTTCATGACAAGATACCGAGGACCTGCTCAAAATCCGGTATGGACGCCGCAGGCGACTTCCCATCTTTCTATTTGGATTACATATCCGTAACTACATATACAGACTACTATATGTCGCTTCTTCAGAAGGCCAGAGATCCCCGAAAAGTCGAACGGTTCGGCAATCGCGGACTCAGGAGTCATCAGAGAAGCCAGGAATAGACAGATAGATATCAACACCAGAACACTCAAAGCGCGCGCAAAGGCTTCGCCTTCCAGACTCCAAGGCCATCTTTAGGCTTAATAACGTTAGCACCAATAGCAATGGCTTGAAATAAGACAAAAGACAGGAACTCATAGCTGGAATATGTAGTTTCGATAGTCCCATTTCTACCTTGATAATGCTCTATGTCTAGGTTCTTTGACTACCTCGGCCGTGTCTCAACGCAAACTGTGAAAGGCCGCCATTGGATAAACTCTCCAAGGTTACCCGTGTAATCCCAAAAAAACAGTAATGAACGCCTTGTTGTTTATGCTCGTCATCTAATCTTCCAATTTACCGGTTTCATGATGATAATTAGCAGTGCCGCTCAAGCCGTGCCATTTCAACAGTTAGGCCAGGGCCAAAGCTGCACATGACAACATCCTTAGTGCCAGGTCCCATTGTTCGTAATCTATCGAGCACAGCCAGTACCGTCACACTGGCTGTGTTTCCCCTTGTGCTGTATACAGCGCTGGTGGCTCGAAGCTGATGATCAGGAATACCCACAGACTTTGCCACGCCCTGGATGATAGCTGCACCACCCGCATGAAGGGCCCAGTCGCACTCCGTTGGGGATGGTAGATCCTTTCCGCCAAAGAGTCTCTGAAGTGGCCGGTGTACGGCTGCTGCTGCGTGCTTAGGCAGGGTTCTCGAGAGATATACCAAGAAGCCTTGCGAGACTGTTGTGACAGACACTTCGTCGTAGGTCTCGGCAGCAACGTTCTGGCACCAATCGGCGATGGTGAATAGACGGGGTGTCTTCTCGGTCAGCGCGAGATCGTTGCATAGTACAACTGCCGCCGCGCCATCACTAAATAGGGCGGCGCCGATCCTAAGCTTGCCGGACTTGTGTGCAGCCTCGAGCTCGGCGCGCAGATTGATGCTGCTAAGCTCACAAGCGACGACAAGGATGCGGGCCGGCCGACCGCGAAGCGAAGCAGCACAGGCCATGCTATTGGCCACTCGCAGAGCAGCCAACCCACCCGCACATCCCGAGCCCGAAATTAGTGACCTCTCGGCATCTCCCGAGATGCCTAGTTCCTTGGCCACAAGGTGATCATAACCAGGGCATTTGCAGTTGGTTGCCGTTACTGAAACCATATGCGTGACGGCTGACGCTGCAATACCGCTTTCATTGAGAGCCCGTCGTGCAGCGCCGGCCGTCAAGGGGGGCGCATATTTGTCGAAGGCCTCATGGACTTGCTCGATTGTTGGAGGGACTGGGCCTCTCCACATGGGATCATTCCAACATTCGAGGACGGCTCGTGTCTGAACGCCAGTTTGGGCGTTGACTGTGAGAAGCTTCTGCAGCCTGAGACTCATGTTAGTTACTCTTCATCAACAGCCTACTAACCAACACATACCATGGAGAATCAGCAGGGTAAATGCTCTCTGCGTATTCTTTCAGATCCTTTGTTCCAACCAGAAGTTCAGGCCACTCGGAACCTAGGCCCGTGATGGTGAGGCGATCGCTCAACTCTTGTCTCTGGTCATCTTGGTTGTTAGTCTCACCAGGAGAAGACCAGTTAGCACCCATTTTTGCTGTGAATATTGGAAACAAGAGACAAAGATCAAGTCGGTCCTGACTGGTTGGCTCTCTTGACTTGGTTGGTTTCTTTCCCATCGACACAGCGCTTTCGTCTCCCTTTAAATATTCATTCCAGCATCGATAAGTCTTAATTTCTCAGCAACCGAGGACCACTTCTCTGACTAACACGGATGGATCCGTCCACAAGCAATATTCTAAGCAGCATCCTGGACAGCCTGGGGGAGATAACACGTACCACGATATGTGGATCATTCTGTCATCATGACCGGAGTCCAGGAGTTACTACTGAGAGATAGTTAGAATATGCTGGCGGAAGGATCTGACAACGATCTTGAACGTTGAAGTGTAAGACGCCAACCAAGTCGGGAAAGCTTACGGAATGGAATGTATGCCAAGATTGTCGTCAGGCATGACTGCGGCACAGACAGGCCCTGCAGTTTGATTCAGATGTTAAATATTTCCACTCATGGTTAAAATCCTCTAAGGCTTAGTAATCGTGGTTTGATTTTTTTTTTTCTCACCGTGGTTCGATCTGGTTTTCGCTACGCCGCAGTACTGGGATGAGAAGATGGCGAATTCAAGAGGTTAGCTTTTAGCGGGATACATAGATTACGAAGTCTGTCTACCTCGTTTCAGCATATTTGAGATAGCCTATCAAAGATGGCGGCTCTGCAAAGTTGATGGCGCCACCAGACGTGCCGTATGAGGTGGCACCCGAAGATACATAGCTCTAGATCCAATTTGCATCTGACAGACCAGCCAATCGTTCGACGTATAAGAAACTTTGGGTTGGTCCTCGCGATAGTGCTCTTGCTAATGTTGGGAACTCACATGCAGATCTCTTATCAATGTATAAACAAGGTAAATGACACCATTGTCACTGATATTTCCTAGGGTTTCTAGTACCCTCTGACCGACACTTCTTTTTCATGCATGTGAAAGAGTTGAACAGTGATCAGCGCATAGGCCCTCCAGACGATCACATACGGGCCGAAGTATTGCTTGATTTGTAAGTGTCAAGTCCTCAAACTTAACCTACACAGATTTAGCTCGCAGAGCTCAGGCCTGTTTGTCGTCCGTGGAAACTAGAATGGCGTAGGTTATGGTGTTGTGAGATGTTTACTACCAGATAAGAGAAAGAATATGCTCTAAAAAAAGCACGGGACTACCCGTGCTCTGACTTTTTCGGCAGTGCAAGAAGGTCTCGAAGATGATTCATCTCTCGACCTTCTATTTGAGATTAGCGACTACTGTAATTAGTATGCAGTATCATCAACATGGATCTTAATAATCTCGGCCTAGTGTAGTGCGTTTGCAGGGTACTGATTGAAATGCAATTTGCTAGATATGTCATAGTATGAAGCTTAATTCACTCTTTATCACTTTACCCTGTTCCCTATAGCACATTGAATACCTTGCTAGTACTGACTAGCTTGATACCGTAAGCTATTTGCGGCACACACCTTCCCACGTCGGGTAATATAGGATTCATGATCATAAAGCCGATTGGTTCAGACGCGTACTTATACTTACCCATGTTGAGGCTGTATATGTACATTAGTATGTATATCACTGTAGATCACTATACGCCACTCTAAAACCCGAGATCCTTCTATCGCACAGCAAAATTTGCGAAATCTAAGCTGGAGTTTGCGAGTTAGTAACTGATTAAATTACATACCTACGAATAATCACTTAGGCATGATTCAAATTGCTCAATAGGTCTCTGGGCTATAGCCTATGGGTTATAGCCTATGGGTTTATACGAACAAGAGCAACTAGCTGTTAAGAAGGGTAGCAATGATTCAAATCCAGTACATCAAGAGCGAACATTTGCGATGCGTCTCCTAAAACATGTGATAAGGCTGAGATAGTGGACGGGAGAACAATATGGTTACATCTTGAAGTTAGGTGGTTGTCTTGTCATAAGCTGGCTATGCGGGTGCAGGGTTCCCGCATTAGTGACGATCATGGGCCATATCTTGTTTCCTCTGGAAAACAGTTACCTATGCGTGCGTTAGACCACGTAGTATTGTCCAACGGGTCAAATCTAGCGCAGGTACGGAAGCCTTTGCTGCCCGGAATACCGTTTTGGTCAACGCACATAATAGTCAACACCACTCTACTTTATGCCTGACGTCTACCACTAACGTAGCGTATATACTTTCCGCCACTATACCCATTCCGCCCACCCTGTTTCCCATACAAAATCATGATTTTCAACCAGCAATAACTCTACCGCAACAATAAATATTAAGCTAATATTTTAAAATAATATATATAACTATTATATAATTCTAAATCTAAAAATAAAAAAAAAATATATTTGCAGCATTAAAAAAAAAAAAAACATATTTACTAAATAAGTATAAATTTAAATGGTTTATAAGCATAATATTCTTTTTCTCTTTTATATAACGTTATTGATTTTTTTAATTTTTACATTTAAGATTTTTAGATTATTATATATATTGTATTAAAATATTAGCATAATATCTATTGTTGTGGTAAAGTTATTGCTGGTTGAAAATCATGATTTTGTATGGGAAACAGAGTGGGCGGAATGGGTATAGTGGCGGAAAGTATATACGCTACGTTATTGCCGCGTAAACAAACTGGTCAGATCGCTGGGCTATGAGAAAGATAAGCATGGTGCAATATACCTCAAGTACATGCAATTATCGGCACACAACGAGCGCACCCACTCTGACATGCAGAACCGGTCCAGGCCTGGATTGGGCATCGGCACTTTGAAACGTATTGCTACTTGGCAGCAAACTCCCCTGGTCTTGCGGGACCAACCAAATCCGGACGGGATTAGTGATCATGCATACCGCGAGTAGGGTCTTGATACGGATTAGGTACCTTGGCCAGTTTATCTAGGTACTTATTAGCTACCCCTGTTCACCCCAGCTCCCCGATTCTGTAGATGTCATTACTCAGCCGTGCTTAGATACTTGACCAACCTATCTATCCCCGTCATTGTATTATTTGTTTCGAAATGAATCTTCGTCCAGTCGTAAGAAGATGAGAAGCATGTGACAACTGTGCCGTCAACCCTCACTTTAGGCAGCCATTAGAAACGGTCATGCAGAAGCACGAACACCTATCGATCACATCTTTGGTCAACTGGAAAATATATATTGGCGTACAATCTAGCTGACACATCACAGTCAGTTCTTACTTCACTTGATGAAACTATGCCTTGTGTCAGACTCTCGTGATACCTACAAGCTGCATGCCGCTTACCTAGAGTGACAGAACAAAGAGGGCATCTTGTATATAGATCTCTAGCCTGTAGATGTAGCAGTTGGAGCTCCTTGTGCGATAACAAGTATTCAAGACTTACCCCTACGTTGCTATCAGTTTTCAGAGGTTGTGACACCTTGCAAACGGGGCTTTAGATTGAAGAAATTGGGAGGGATACAATATACAAATGGTTCTCTCAACAATATTTTTACAGTGCTTGTTGTCATGGTCTGTGATTCCTCACGAGTGTCCTAGCACCTCGCTTGACTAATTAAAAGCAGACAGATGTGTGCATTGCTCCCGTATTTCTAAATGAATTTCTATCTTTATAGGTGAAATAATCGAGAAATAATTATCTTTTTAAATTACGTTTCGGCTAGGTAACTTTTTATAAGCACTAGTCAAAGGTACTATAACTAATAAAAACACATAAAATTATAAATACTTCTGCTCCTACCTAATTTTGCTCGTGCTAAATGTACTAGCAATTATTTAGGTTATAAAAAGCTACATTATATGTACTACAGCTATATTAAGTACTAGACTTTTTGCTTACTTTTACGTTTTTATTAATTTTGCCCAAAATATCGCGATTTTGTAAAGTTAACGAATAGCTTTTGCAAGCTTTGCAATTACTATATTTGTTTTTTTTAACAAATTTGTAATTTGAAGGCTTTTTAAACGCTTTTATGCTTAAATAGCCTTGCGTGCTTGCTTTAGCCCAGCTTGTTGCACTGGGCACACGAACGAAGGCAGGGCTCCGCGGCAAATATGCTGTATTTGTACGAAAAATCTAAGCTGAAGAAAAAAAGAAAGAAAAGAAGCTATTTTACAGAATTACACACAGGTGTAAATATTCGCGTGCGCGCGCAGCGCAGTGAATACAGGCGGTGAAAGCCGGCAGTATTCCTGTCAGTGTGAATGGCAGTATGGTGGGGCTGGTGTGGGGCACAGCCACCACACAAGCCACCATGCTGTCACTACCCCCCCCGCGAAAAAAAATGGCTCGCCCGCGAGACAAGTGGTACTCGAACAGGTATTCTTGGAATGACTGCTTTCCAGCGAGAGGAGGGATCGCCTCGGGTTTCCACCACATAACTCCTCTCCGGGCCCTCATACCATTGAGTCATTATGGGGTTTCTCCACACGTCATTGTTGTGGATTCCGTCGGTATCGCGACTTAAGCATGGCGTCTTCTCATAACTCTTCCTCCTTGTGCCAATGCCTTATTGTCGTCCGGATGCGGCGCATCAAATTCATCCTCCTGTGCTGCATTCAACCACTTTTCCAATCGCATTGGCGGACCAGCCGAGTCGGGGTTTGCATCGTGGAATTCCTTCAGAATCTTCGCGCTATTCTTGAAATTCTCCGCAGGGTACCATTCATTGTCAACGTCCCATCCTTTCCAATTGACCTGATATTGCAGCTTGCGGTAGTGTATCCTCGAAGCTCTGACTCCTTCGACCGTCCACTCCTCCTCTCCTTCGGGTTCAACCACTTCGCCATCCGGGTTCTCTGCCTCTTGTCCGGGGAGTGGGTTGTTCGGGTACTTTCGGAGTCGGTCGGCGTGGTAGCGATTCGTGGATCTCCATGACGGAGGTACCTCCAGTATGAAGGTGTCACCTTCTCTGTCCAGAATCTTGAACTTCTGTTGGGTCATGGGGTAGTCTAACTTGTCGGAGGGTCTGTCGGTTTTCCATGATTGTCTTTTCTTGAGTATCAGGACATAGTCTCCGACATCGAAATCGGGGTCGCGACGGTGTTGGTTCGCTTGCTGGATCATTCGATCTTGGGTATGCTTCAATTGCTCTTTAGCTGCATCGACAAATTGCACGATCTTCTTTACCCTTTCTTGTGCATGGGTCCGCAGGTTTCGTTCTCGAGCGGGTAACTCCGCCAGTTCGTCGGTCGCTGTTCTGTTTTCCCAATCGAAATGGAAAGGCATGGGAAAACCCATTTCCACTTCGTGAGGCGACAACCCCGTAGATTCGTGGGGCAATGAAGCTTGGGCGTGATCCATAGCAGGTATGCGTTCTGACCAGTCGTCCTGGTAGTGACTCACGTAAGGGCGAAGACGCTGATCCAGGTATTCGTTCATGATTTCTGCTTGTCCCACTGTCTCATGGTGTCCCGCAGACGCCAGCGTATGTTGGACTCCCATAAGTCTGCACAACTCGTTCATAAAGGCCGAAATGAATTGGGGGCCTCGGTCTGAGGTCATCGTCATCGGTACTCCAAATACTCTAAAAGGTCCTTCGTAGTACATCCTGGCCGCATCTTCGGCAGTGGCCTGTACAGTGCAAGGTATCGTCCAAGCCCTCTTTCCGAGTCTGTCTACCATAACCAGCGCATTGTCGTAGCCGTGCTTATCTTTCGGCATTTGCTTAAAGTCAACTACCAAGTGGCGCCAAATGCGATCAGGTATAGGTAGGGGGGTTAACTTTCCGGGTGTCTTATCCCGAGGTACCTTTGCCGGCCGGCATCCCATGCAGTTGCTCACGTATGTATCGCAATCTTCTCCAAGTTTGGGCCACCAATAGCGTTCGGCTACCAACCTCCTGGTTTTGCGCTTACCAGGGTGTGCCGTAGGCATGCGGTCATGGGCTTCTTGGATCAAACGGGTACGAAGGTACGGGAGGTCGGGGACCACCAGGCGACCGCGGTAAGTAGTGAGTCCAGCATCGACAGCCCACGGATTATCCTCACGCTTGTCCTGGGCTTTCTTTCGATAAATTTCCATACCGGGATCTTCACGATTCTCTTGTAGAACTCGATCAATCAATTGAGGACCTTCCAATTCTCGCAGCGCTGCTCCAGGTACCAACGCAGAGATCGGGCAGGCCGCGTGGGCTTTCATCCATGACGGAATGACATTGCTATGCGCTGGTTGAAACATTGTGAGATGGCGCTGCGCCTCTTTCTTTGCTTTTTGCGTGGCAAGGTCTTCCTGCTTCCGAGATAAGGCGTCCGCCACAACATTTTCTTTTCCTGGTCGGAAGGTGATAAGGAAATTGTACTCAGAGAATAGCTCTACCCAACCTGACTGCCTCAGATTCAGGTGCTGCTTCGTACTAAAGTGTTCCAATGCTTGGTGATCGGTAATAGCTAAGAAGGGCTCGTCTCTTCCTCCGATCAGTTCAGGTCTCCATGCTTCAAGGCATTTCACAACGGCTAGCATTTCTCTGTCGGGGATGCCGTAATTCAGCTCAGCGTCGTGGAATGTCTTGGAATAGTAGGCGGTAGGGTGCCATTCGTCTCCATGCAATTGCGACATCACACCTGCAGCCACACCGTCGGAAGCATCCGTCTCGATTTTGGTGGGCAGTCCGAACTCAAAATGTCGCAAAAGAGGGTAGGTACAAAGAGCTTCCTTCAATCGTTCAAAGGCTAGCTCGCATTCTTCAGTCCACTTGAAAGGGGTTTCCTTCCTCGTTAAGCGGGTTAACGGTGCTGCAATTCGGCCGTATTCCTTCACGAACTTGCGGTAGAAGTTGCAGAAGCCCAAAAAGGATTGCACACCTTTTACGTTGGTGGGCGCCTCCCAGTTGCGTACAACTTCCACCTTCTCGGGGTCCACCTGAATGCCTTCAGTACTGATAATGTATCCCAAGAACTTGGTCTTCGTAACGTGGAATTCCGATTTCTTGAGATCAGCTTGAAGTCCAGCATCACGCAGGCGTTGAAGCACTTGTTTAACATGTTTCCGATGATCTTCCAGGTTGTCGGAATAGATTAGGATATCATCCACGTAAGCGCTGCAAAAGTCATCAAGAAAGTCGAACAGAGTATTGTTGATGTACCTTTGAAACGTAGACGGTCCGTTAGCTAATCCAAACGGTAGCACCTTGTAACGGTATGCGCCGTAACGAGTACGGAAGGTTGTGTAGTCCTCGTCACCCTCTTGTACTCTGATACGGTGGAAGGCTTGACGCACGTCGATCTTGGTAAAGATCTTGGCTTTGCCGATACGGGCCAGGGTCTCTTCGATGAGGGGTAATGGGTACCGATCTTTCTTCGTAATCTCGTTTAGCTTGCGGTAATCCACACAAAAGCGGAGCCCTCCTCCAGCCTTCTGCACAAAAAGAATTGGTGATGCGAAAGGAGCATCGCTTGGCTCGATGAAACCTTTCCGTAGGTTGTCCACCAAGTATTCTCGTACAGCTTCCAACTCGTCCAGTGACATCTTGTACAGAGGGCTGTACCCCAAATCGTCGGCTGACTTGCCGTCCATGAACTCCACCTTGTGGTCCACCTTAGGGCGGTGTGGAGGTAATGTATCAGAGTCGACCTTGCTAAACGTGCGGAGTAAGTCATGGTACTCGGGGGGTATAAACTCGAAGGCCCTCTTCTTTAACTCTTCGCTTTCTTCGTCGGGGAATGCTTCCCCTCTCTTCTCAGCAATGATCTTGTCGACCTCATGGATGCTGGTAATTTGCACCATGTGAGCCTGCCTGTCGCGGGCCACAAGACGGCTAAAGGCGATTGCACTAAAGTTTATCATTTCCATGGGAGGTCTCTCCTTATACCATCCCACTCCGTCGCGTCGCATACGGTATGGTCCCATGTTATCGCTTTTCCAAGTGGAAGAGATCCCTTCTCGCTCCTTTCGCAGCTTCTCCTGCTCCCTCTTCTCTCTGTATGTAGGTTCGGGAGGGGGAGGCGGAGGTGCGCCGTCCAGATTGCGTTGCATCTTCTCCAGATTATCTCTGGTAGGGTCTCTTCGATGGGTAGGGTCTCGTCGCAAGATTGAGATCTTCGGCCGACACTGTTGAGCGCTCTCTCTCTGCTTAGCCCGTCGGGCCTCTTCTCTTTCCATGTTGCGGTCTCGTCGGTCGGCGTCCGCTTGGTACTTGGGATGTCGAAGCCAAGTTCCAGCGTCGTCCATGGCCAGGTTGCGTTCGACATAGTGATCAGGTGGCAATTCCGGCGGAAATATCAGTCGGTTCCTCTTGCAGTCAGGCAGCACGTCGTGTTTCTCAAACCACATCTTTCCGATAATGATGTCGTTCTGTATGTTCAAGATGGGCAAGAAGATGTCTTTGAAAGTCCGTCCATGCACTTGCAGAGTGACCTGCAAGGCTTTGCATATATCCTGGTTACTCGCGCCGTCGTACCCTGACACCGGTCGAGGGTCGAAGTCATCGATCACTGGGGGATTCAATAGTTTTACAATTTTTTCGGCAAATGAGGTGCTTACACACGAATACACCTGAGCTCCCGTATCTCCGAGAGAGTTGGCGGTAGTCAAAGAAAGTCCATTACTGCTTATGGTACAAGTGTACAATAGAGGGTCTCCTCCCAAGTACTCGTCCATCAAATCCACCTTTTTCTCTCTCTCTCGTGATACTTCCCCTGGGTGGGAGTCCATCTTTCCCAGGGTTACTCTTTTTCCTCCTCTGGAGCATCCTCAACAGTGGGCGACACGTATCTGTTGCTGTATCTGTCGGCGATGGCATTGATGTGGGCCTCATGGGCGGCTCTCTCCTGCTCTTTCTTGGGACAGTTGTTGGCGGTGTGTCCTGGCTCCTTGCAGTGGAAGCATCTGCCTTCACGCATCAATTGTCGGATTTCATCAGCACCAGGTTTGGCAAATTTGCTCCCTGCGGAAGGTTTGTCGACTGGTTTCCTGGCAGCAACATTGTTACTCGATGGGGTATCAAAAGTCACCCGCTTTCCCTTGTCGGCGTTGGTGTTGGTGTTAGGCTTCTGGGCTTCTTTGGCTTTGCGCGTCGCATTACGCTTCTGGTCGGAGGCATGTAAGTGATGGGCCATCTTGGTAGCAAACTTGACCAGACTGTCAAAGGTAGAGCTATCCTCAAGGAATTTCGACAGAATTTCGTTCCCGAGCCGCGTGGCGGTCATCTTGTCCATGAAGCTATCTTTCCACTTTTCTTTCTCAAGCTTCACTTCACCAGCCAAGCGTACAAAGTCGGTCTTGAAGTCTGTGAACTTAGCGAGGGTATAGTTCTCGAAGTGGAGATCCTTCCAGTCGGTCTTGGACTTGTCGAGGGCATTCACGTCCTTGTAGGTCTCCTCAAGGTGCTCGAGCAGTTGTTCAGACGTCTGAATAGCATTGGGGTGGGATTCCTCCAGGTAGGGAAGTAAGTGTCTGGCAACTTCACCGCCTACATGGGATTCAATGTCTGCCAATTGCGCGGCATCCGTGGTAAACCAATCAGCGTTATTCTTCAGTCGATTCTTCATTTTCCGTAGCCACACCTCAAAGGTCACGTCACCATCGTTAGCAAAGGTGGGGACCGTCAATTTCGCAGACTTGCGAGACGAGGTAGAGGTCTCCCCTTCAGTGCGAGTAGATGCAGGTGTGCCACCTCGGCGGCTCAACAAGTCGACCACATGCTGATTGGATTCATTGAGCTGTTCCTGGAGTCGGTCTCGCTCTTTCATCACAGTTTCCAATTGAGTGATCACTTGATTTACTGCTTCCTCAGACATCTCGCCTGTAGTAGCCTCGCGACCCACCGCACCATCTCGGGGCTGATCTTGGGGTTGAGCTTCTAACGATCTCTGCAGCTCATTATCCTTCAGGACGGCAACTTTGCCGAATTCCTTTGCCCATTCGATGAGTTTGCCGGTGTTAATGTCGGTGTTGTGGAGAAGGGTATGTAAGTCCATGGCATGCTGTCGGAAGGAGATCAAAAGTAGTTGCATTGCCTTAACTTCTTGAAACAATGCGGCGGGGTCTGATGTCATGTTCTTGAAGACTTCTTCGTCAACGAGTCCGTCCATCTTTGTCCAGACCTTCTTGCCGTCAGGAGTACGAGGGGCAAAGGGGAATGCAGGTGCATCGTTCTTCATCCAGAATGCAGCGTAGTCTTGTACAAGGCGATGCACAGTGGCGAAGAAACCCTTGGCATTATCCTGGAATCGTCCTTGTTTGTAGTGGGGATCATTCATTTGCGCTTGGAAGACCCTTACCAGATCAGCCAGAGTGCGCTCTTCGTCTTCGCGGCCAGCAGTAGCCGTATCTTCATCATTCGGTCCCTTCAAGAGCTGGTACGACGAGTTTTTGAGTCTAGTGTCGGTAGAGGGGATCTTGTCATCTCGGGGGGCAGGCGATTCCATGTCCTTGACGGCGAACATCACCTGTTCCTTTGCTGCCTTCCGCAGAAGGGCTTTCTCTTCGGGTGTCATCTTGTCAGTTGGGAGATATTGAAAGGCAGTCCCTATGCCTTATGGATTATATGAATGAGCTTAGATTGTTGCACTGGGCACACGAACGAAGGCAGGGCTCCGCGGCAAATATGCTGTATTTGTACGAAAAATCTAAGCTGAAGAAAAAAAGAAAGAAAAGAAGCTATTTTACAGAATTACACACAGGTGTAAATATTCGCGTGCGCGCGCAGCGCAGTGAATACAGGCGGTGAAAGCCGGCAGTATTCCTGTCAGTGTGAATGGCAGTATGGTGGGGCTGGTGTGGGGCACAGCCACCACACAAGCCACCATGCTGTCACTCAGCTGCTGTATTTACGAAATATTTTTTTTATAAAAACGTTTTTTTATATGTATTAATTTTTGCAACGTTTTTAATTTATATATTAAGTATTTTTTTATAGCAGAAAAGTATTAGTTAGTACTATATTTAAAATATATTTTAAAAATAAGCACTGCTTATAGCTACAGCAAATTTAATAGCTTTATATATTATAACTTTATAGCTAATTTGTTATATTTATACTACTTTTTTAGTAGTTATAATAGTGTACAATTGTTAATATAGCTATGTTTAAAACTAGCAGGTCTTTAAAAACAGCTTTAGCAGTTTTTGTTTATAGTTGCTTACAGATTTAGTTAATATACTTTTTAAAGCTAAAAAAAACTATAAATATTAAAAGTACGCCTACGTTGCTTTTATATAAAAATTGCTGTATTTAGCTATTTGTTATAGCTTAGCTTTATAAGCTATTTTATTTTAAATTATTTTTTAAAGCGTTTTTTTTACAAAAGTTTACAAAAAGCTTATATATTTTTAAACGCTTTTATATTATAACAGTTATTTTAATACTTATATAAATTTGTAAATATAGTAATAAAGTTATTAAAATAAACAGATTATTATAAAATAAATAATAAGGCTGTTTTAAAAGCTTGCTTAATAATATAAGCATTATTTGCTAGGTGTTATTTAGCTTTTTAAGCTTTTTTTAATAATAAAAGTGTTTTATAATAGTTTAAGCTTTTTTTAATTTAGTAATAGCTTTAAAAAATATAAAATATTAATAAGCCTTATATAGTTATAATATTATATTTAATTTAAAATATAATTAATAATTATAATAATTTATATTTTAAAGCTTAAAAAGTTTAGTTTGCTTTATATATAAGTAGTTATAAAAAAGCTTTTAAAAAAAGCTATTATTGCTTTATTAATTATAATAAACAAGCTAATTATAATAAAGAATTTAACAGCGTTTTTAATAACGTTTTTGATTTTATAAACCTTTGCAAACGTTTATAAAAGTGTTAAATCTTTATAATTAAAATTTTAAAATATAAAATAACAAAAAAAAGCTTAAAAACGATTTTAGCTAATAAACAATAAAAGCATATGTTTTAGCTTAAGATTAAAAGTTTAAAACTAATAGCAATCGATTTAATTTTTTTTGTGTAAGCTTATATATATAAGCGAAGTAAAAAAGTAATATAGCTTTAATATACTTATTAAACGCTATTGCTAGTTTAATTCAGCTTGTTTTTTATAATATTTAACTTATTTAATAATAAGGCCAAATAATAAAAAAGCTTTAAATAGCTTTAAAAAAGTTTTTAGGAGTTTATATATATAAAATTTACGATTTAGTAAGTTTAAAAAAGTAAATTTGCTAAATAGTGCATAATTGTTTATAAAGGGCACATTTAGCTAAAATGTGCCTTTATTTGCTTCCGTAATTGCAGCTTTTTGCGCAGCTATATTTTAACAAAATTTTAAAAGAAAAAATTATTCGCAGATATTACAAATTATGCGCTTTCGAATAGTATATTTAATTTATTTAGGGCTATTGTTTTAATAATTAAATTAAGGAGTGTTTACACGTTGAAGATTAAAATTGCGTCTTATAGAATAATATTACTATTGTTAGCAAAAGTAGTGTGGGTATGGCAGGGGGGTCGCGAAAGTCACCTAGCCGAAACGCAATTCAAAAAGATAGTACTGCTCTATTTTCAATGGAACCCTAGCGGCTTATATAGGTCTACGTTTGCGGGCTAGCGAAAAGACTAGCAAGGGCTTAAAAACCCTAGTCAAACAGATCCGCCATACAAGCATACGCGTACAACTAGTATTACGGGTTTCTAAAGACCTAATACTTAGCCACAACGACCCGTGTGTGTAATAGACTGGTAAAAGAGCAAGCAAAAAGGCCTAGAAACTTGGCAATCTAAACCTACCCATGCAAACCTAGCTAAATAAGGAGATCTATATAGCGTCAACACACTATGGCTAGATCTGTATACCTAGGTTTACGTAACTACGGCAAGTAACCACGGCAAGTATCTAGAGCCCTTACCAGTCCCCTTACTTGTTCGTACGCGTAGGCCTTTGCAAACAGATCTTCACTAGCAGGTCTCGGTCTATCTAATAGAAGGTTAGGTCCAGGACCAAATGCAGTGCTTTACACATAACCTAGGTATTGAATTTGAAAACCGCAAGCAATATGACACTTCCTTAGTTCTACGCATTACTCTAGTTAAACACAAAGGCTTTAACGGATTGAATCTAAAAATAATAGAGAGGGCAGGTATGGGAAGCTAAATAGGGCATAACATCATGGTTTTATATCGAGTGTGTTTGTTATTTTAACATCGTATAAGTAAGTACTACACCGACTTGTAGTACTTTTATCTCTGGTTGCATTTTGTTAATATGCTTCAAAGCCCCGAACTTGACCACCTGCGCTCTTTTCGGCCATGAAGTCGGGAAATGATTCGAAGAAACAGAGCAATTTACTAAAACTTCTGCCTCAGAGATGTGATCCAAAAGCCCCCTCGCTATAAGAAGTCAAAACGTTATCACACCTTTTGACTGGGAAATAGGATTATACCCAGCAAAGAATATGACGGCTTGCTTAGCTGACCTGGATAGAAATGTTGACAGCGTTGGTTATTCCCCGAGAAAAACTCTGGGTTGAATGAGTGTCAATTATTGCTTATTACCTGCATAGATTCAACACTGACTGTGAACATACTAACTACCAAGTTAGGCTTTAATACTCCTAGGCTAACTGCATAGCAATAGTGTAGCCATTGCTATCGCCACGGACAATGCTCAGATGATAGTGAATAATCTTCACTATGCGTTTCGCAACCTGTCATAATGATCTGTGATCAAGTGTTTGAAAGAATTTTTGGACCACTAATAATTTTGTATTGAGTCAAGACATCGTGGATGGCTTGGCCCTTCTATATCATTGTGGGAGATCCATTGCTCCCATCTCCGGGTAGCCATGCCTCGCTTTCCTAACTTCTATCTCTCAGTATCACGAACCCATTTCACATCTTGGGCATTGTAATGGGCGGGTTAACCTAGGCACGTACTGCCAGAGCTGAGATAGGCTGTCCCCTACACATGAAAGACTAGTAGGAAATACTTGAAAGCTTTAGCAAAAAGAAAAGATATAACCGGTTTCGCCTTGCTATGGCCCCATTTTGACCCTCTTTTTGATTGATTTGTTGGTTGATCTTGCAGTCGGCCACTTGCACTACCTCACCACCGTTTTGCGTCATCTGTTAGCATATTCAACTCGCTTCGAGTCGCTTAAACTTGGAGACAATTCTGGCGATCACAGAATGATAACATGCGAAGCGTGAGACGTGGCGTGATATGCATGACCGCGCCAATATAATCTGAAGCCCTGGTAGTGGTCAGCATACATGCACTTACGTCGTTATATGTATCTCTGCAAGTGACAAGTGTGGTAAGTGTGCGAGACTTTGATAGACGACTAGTATACTGCTTGATCCTGGTAAACTCGGCTATTCGGGGGTTAAGACTCCAAAATGCAGGGTGTGACTCTCATCACCAACATGGACGCGCATGCGTTTCAATATAATTATACGTAGCCCGATAGATACCTTAGTGCATATGCTACCACGCAAAACTCTCGTTATGCCACCATACGTGTCGACCTTTTTTAACCCATGCCCCAACGTGAGTTCTCAGTTCATGTGCCATAGCTTCCGGCCCGCAGACAAGCACTGCGACCCTCTCCTCGAAGCCTTGCCTGAATACATCATCCACAATCTTTTGTAGATCGGGTCTCTTGTTACTATGTATCGAGGCATGACTGGCCTGGCTTCGATTCTCGGCTAGGCTTGCCAGCTCTACGTGTTCGCAGTCATAACTTAACCTTGAATCACCGTCCATACTTTCTAAACCACTACCTGTGATGTATAGCTGTATGTTAGCATCATCCACGATGCTCTTCCCTTCTTTATCTACGGGCCACGTGGCGTTGCCGGAACCTCGCACTGTCCAGACCATCTGAACACGAGCTGCGGGATTCTCAGCTAATATCCAGCGGTAAAGGGGAAGTGTGAATGTCGCTCCCACTCCACCGGCTACTAATAGGATCCGGTCGAACCCGGGACCTGATAGGTTCGGGAAGCGTTTAGCACACCCGTAAGGACCATCGAAGGCGAGTTTAACCTTGAAATCAGTGTTTGTGTTATTTGCAAATCCCGCTAAAGCCCTTGTCATGGGACCGTCATGCTTTCGAGCAACTAATGTCAGTTCTCCAGTGCTCTCGTCTACTGAGGCGACTGAGAAGGGGTTGAAAGAAAATTCGAACACGAGATGCGCGGCTGCTATAGGGTTCTTGTCCGGCCGAGACGCAGCAGGGATGCTAAGGTAAATATGCGTGCCTGGATTCTTGGCGAAACGATCGATTTTACCTTCTGGGATTGCGCCAACGAGTTTGACTAAATCGGTGTCCGGGATTAGCTCGACTTTTACCTCGGCGACCGTAGTGTCGAATTTGCGCTTGGCAATGTCAATTAGAAAGACAGCAAGCGATTCCCACACGTAGATCTTGGCATGATGCGCATGGAAAAAGATAGTTGGGGGTATCGCAAGCGCTGCTAATAGATGGGTGATGAAGAATATCCTGTACGAGTATTGCCGTACTACCGACAGAGCGGTCCCATACAAGAGATGCATGGCGGTGATCAAGGTGAAGCCCAGAACCGGGACTAAGGAGGTGATCTTCTGCCCGAGTAGGTTGTTCTGGTAGTAGAAATTAAAGTAAAAGATCGCGTGTAGAGTGACAAAAATATAAACCACACGGCCAAGAACGCGGTGCCAGCGATTGACTTCCTCATGCGAGGACTTTAGTGCCAGCGCAAACGGATTGAGGCTTTTCAGCGACAGCAAATACTGCACCGGGAACTGCGAAACGCCGACGATGCCAAAACGCCGCGTCAGATGGAGATAATCTAGTGCCCGGGTATCAGCATTCGCTGCATCTTGGCGTTCCTGAAATAAGACGGAGATAGAAAAATTGGACTCACCATTCCCTGTGCCTACGACGCAGAGGAAAAGCAACCAGATCGTCCATACAACTCCAACGATGATCTGATCCCGCGGTCCCAAACTCCAGCCCAAGAACACGACATCATCGCCAAACCACCAGGCAACCTTCCTTGCGCTCACATTCCACGAACCCACAAGACTCAACCGTTGTCGCTTCAAAGTCGGCGAGTCTGGGATGTCTGGGACAGCGGCGTACGTTCCGCGGCCAGATCCTGTTAACCTGCCCACTGCCCATGTGATCAAACGATACAGCAGAACCAGGGCGACGGGAACTAACGCAGATAGCTGTGCAATCAACCCATAGCGATCGAGAGTATGTCTCCGAGCTTGGAGCTGCTCTGTGTCTAAATTGACGAATTCGTAAGGCCAACCCATATTTCTTGATTACGGATTGGCTGAGACTGATTGATCAGCCGGGTAAATTCAACGTGAACCAGCCCGATGGTACCGAAGGTAGTAGCCGGACAGATGTTTGGTGCAAGTCAATTGTAACCGGTATATTTTAAGTGGGATGTCAAGTGAAAGCTTGTTGTCGCCGGTCCCAGGATCCCGGGAGAGTTGAACTGAAATGGGACATTCACGGTGACAAGCAATAAGTCAGCTTCGGCTCGGTCGGCGTTGGGTTTTATCAGCCCGACCAGCATCTTTGTGTGCATATTCCGTGCTCGCTGATTGGCTTAGACGCTACCTAGGATGTTACTAAGTATTATATGTAGGTAGCTCAAGGATTCAATGTGTTATCGTAGAAGACAAACTACTCGGTATTCGGATCGGCCCGCTTTGCCCAATGGCTTCTCGAGTCCCTTATGATTTCCAGGCCTTGAACCTAGTCTTAAAGAGATCGGGTTTGGTTTAATCGTCTTCTTTTCCTTATAATCGTACGTTCTCGCCTGGCAGATTTCGCCTATCGAAAGTGAGTTGATTGGGCCAATACCCCTGGTTCCGGCTTAGCTTGTAATAACAATCGCATCAAATGCCGGGGGCAAGGTGGTGAGATAACTACTCACTATCTCCATATCCGCTCTAACTTATCCCCGTATCCGTTCTAAATGTTGGCCTCTGATCATAATACAGATGTACTATCCTACCACAAAGAAGATATCGGTTCAATCAACTTGTGGGCTATTGACCAATCGGACATGGAATTACTTACAAGTATACCCTCCCAGCCAACCCAGCTCAAGACCCAAGCAATCGTAGTCAAACCACCATGCCAGATGACATGCTTAACTTTGGGTCGCAATAGTTCGTCCACGACATTTTTGGCGTAGACTTCAGTCGTCATAAACTTCTGGCCCTCGAGCATCTTCCTTCCCTCAATAAACTCTTTAATAGGCTGGTAAAAGCTCCCCTCCGGCAGTTTGGTCAAAGGCGCGTTCCTGAATAAGTCCGACTTAACGCATCCTGTCTTGACCGTAACAACTCGCACCCCCAGTGGCGCGAGCTCCGTCCGTATACTAGCGCCCAAACACTCTATCGCAGCTTTTGACGCATTATACGAACCGAGAAACGGCGGCCGGAGGACAGAATTGATGCTCCCAATATTCGCCACGATAGCCTCCCCTACACCTTGCTTTGCAGCCTCAATCAACAGAGGCAGAACCTCCTTCGTAACAGCGAAGACGCCCAGAACGTTGACTTCGAAGACTCTTCTGGCATCTTCAATGTGGGTGTCGGCGAAGGGCATGATTTGTAAGATTCCCGCATTGTTAATTAAAATATCCAAACAACCGCCTGTCGTTTCCCTGATACGCGCCACGCCATTCTCGATTGAGGTCTTAGATGTCACGTCCATTTCAAAAGTCTCTATTCCCAGTGTAGCGAGATCCTCGAGCTGTGCGTCTGAGATCCCGGTCGCAAAGACGCGATGGCCGCGCAGGTGAAACTCAGTCGCGAGGGCTGTCCCGATACCGGCCGACCCGCAACCTGTGATGAGTACTGATCTGAGTGGCATCTTATATCGTTCCTTAGGTTGCGATCCGATTGTTAAATATCTGATATATATGCCTTGGTAGTCGACCTAGGTAGGTACTTGTTAAGCAAGGGTTGGATGTCTTACCTCATAGTTACATTTACCCCGCGCCGAGGTTACCGACAAGATTCCCCCGGATTATTGCCAAGGGCCAAGGGAATACTTAGTTAAATCTGCATCGTCAACGATTGTGACTAATGCTACGTTTAACCATGTAGTTGATACGCATTTCGTGGGCGTGATGGTCCAAAGTCTATCGGCACATTTCTGAAATCAGGTGATCACAGTGACAGGGATTGAGAATTCAAAAAGTTCTAGGAAATACAGGCGGAAAAGAAACCGAAGAAATGCCCCCTCCACCCAAGAATCTAGATGAGCTCGCGCGCTCGCTGCTCGCCAACGGACCCGTCAAGACACTACCGGCAGCGCCGAAGCGGATCCGCATCCAGCTCGGCGGCTGGATGGTCGCTGACACTACGCGGGCTGTATATGTATGGGAACATTTATATTACCCCACATACTATTTGCCCTTGCCGTCCTTTGAAGCCGACGTCCTCTCATATCCCGGGGGCGAGGATGAGAAGAAGGGGTACAGCCTCGCGATGCTGAGCGTCTCTGGCGCATCTACGGATCGGGTGATCGTGTTCTCGAACAACGAGGACAGCGGGGTCCTGGCGGGATTAGTGCGCGTCGAGTTCGGAGCGGTAGACGCCTGGTTCGAAGAGGACGCTCGCATCGACGTACATCCTCGCGACCCCTTTAAGCGCATTGACGTCGTTTTTTCCTCTCGACCCGTGCGCGTTTTCGTCGCCGGCACGCAAGTCGCGAGCGCGGGCTCGTGCTTCCATCTATATGAGACGGGCTTGCCTGTGAGGTTCTACCTCCCCGTCACCAGTGTCTCGGCCGAGTTCCTTCGACACAGCGAGACCGTCACGGCTTGCCCTTATAAGGGCGAGGCCAACTACTACAATATCGTGGTTGCGAAGGAGGGAGGCAAGGCGGAAGAAAGGTTTACGGATGTCGTTTGGTATTACAAGAACCCCAAGCTTGAGTGCGCGGCGATCGCTGGTTGCTTGTGTTTCTACAATGAGAAGGTCGATATTGAACTTGATGGGAAGATGTTGGGACGGCCGAAGACGCCCTTTTCGTGAACAGAAGCAACGTGGACGACATTTGGAATTGTTTTCGTCGTGTTACTGTCGTGATATTACAATGCTGTGTATGCTAGTCTTCCTTTGGAGTCGTCAGCGGTATCAGGGGCGCTTCTCAGTTTGAACGACATTTTATGGCAGATCATCCATCTAGTTACTTACCATAGTGCATAACCAGGCTGTAGCACCTCCGCTTGAACTAGACCAATATCACGCATGGTCGAAGCTTTTCGTATCGATACATTCATTACCGTCATACGTTTCTAGAATACGATATCTAGCATCAGGGTGGATTACCAAATATACCCATTTAAATAAAAATTATAGGTTAGTTGTGAATATTAGGCGGACAAGTGCCTCCCATCTATTTCTAGTAAAGCATGCAACAGGGGTATCTCGAACGAGTCAGTCCATCATGATCCAGCGCTTCTACCAGACGCCAGTTTTCCGCGTACTCCTGCTCAATCATGGTAATACAAAGCTGTCCATTCCTGTTCATTTTGTAAACAAATCACCAAAACTTTCCGCAGCCACCCAAGGAATGCAAGCCCCTGTCATGTATGTCGTGCCAAGCCGCGCTGTCAAGAAATACGCCTTTATACACATGCCATGGAACAAAAAATGCAAATGAACCACCAATGACCTTACTGCTATGCATTGATTCATGAATCTCAGGCTCATACTCGACTGTGCAAACGGCAATGGATCGCGTGTAAACGTGTTAAAAGTTTAAGAAAATAGCCGGATCGCCTCGAGCTCGCTCAGTTCTCGGGAGTGCGCAGGGGAGCACCACCTGGCGACGAATCATCGCTACTATCGTTGTCGATGGGCTGAGGGGGTGGTCGGACGCGGCGTGACCTACGCACCTGTCCAAACGTGGTCTTAACGAGGGGTGCAGTGTGGTTTCTTGTAACACGGTTAACCGTTGTGCTCGATAAATGGATCATAATTAGCTTCTAACCTCTTGGATGCGCGCTCATTCTCTGCAGCATCATCGAGAAGACCATGCCTCTCCAGCCACTGCCGACGTAGCACCTTGTAGATGAAGGCGTACTGGCTATCCGCTTGTACCATAGTGCGTCGCTGCTCACGTAGACGGTTAACGGTCTTGAAGACGAGATCTTCGTTGCTTTCATTCTCATCCGGGTCCAGATAGTCCATGGCTCCTTCCTCAATCTCACGCATCAGGGTTTCCAGGGTTATGAATGTACCAGTTCGTCCGACGCCGGCTGAGCAATGGATGATGCGGGGGTTTGTAGGATTGGTGTTCAGCTCCCGAGAGAGCTTCATCAGTTCAAAGAAGCTGTCGTAGTCCTCCACTCTCGGCACGCCGAAATCAGGCCACCTACGGTATAGAAGATGCCAGACGGTGATATCACTACGGCCGTCCACGTGGAGGTTGAGCTTGCGCATCTGGATAGCACCATCTTGTCTCTCCTCTGTACTGACACATGTAACGCGAGCACGAAATCCATCCTCGAACTCATCCGTTTCACCTACATCAATTCCTTCGGCGTGGGCATCGCGCGGAAAATAGGGGTAACACTTCTCCATATAGCCGTCGTGCGTGTCGGTAAGCATGACGATGACGACAGGACTCTCTAGTTGGGCAACCATGCGCCAGGTATGCTCGACCGTATTGGATTTTGGGCCTTGCATGGCGATATAGTTGAAGCTTGGTCGAGTATTCGGCCGGAGCGGGGACGGGGAAACGATCGGGGAGGCATTGATGTAGTCCAGCTTGCCTTCGGGCACCGGAAGGTGAACACGGTTGTTGGCCCAAGGTTGAATATTCGCGTAGCGGTCGAGGATCTTAGTCTCTGGCGATAACACACGGGCGAATTGGAAATTGGGCGAGGGGTTCTGGATGCCTTGCTGGCTTCGCATGCGCTCAAGCCAGACCAGCTCGTGGAATTTCGACTCGATATCTGGATAGGTGACCGCATTAGCTCAGAGTCAATCGATTAAGGTCAAACCTAAAGAATTAAATACGGTTTCTGAAAGCACATACTTGCGTCCGAGAGCTTCAGAAAGAGCGGCATTTGCTTTCTGGCCTTCTCGGAGGGAGTCTGAGGCTGATCGGTAGGACTGTCGACAGGCGAAAAGTTGGTCATGATGCTGGGAACATTGGTCTGCACCGACGCCGGCGACCGCGCTCTCTTATGAGCAGCTCGAAAATGATTGAAGCTGCGAAGAGGAGACTTGGGCAGCAGGCTGTGGGAAGTATGGCTGGAGCCCGGCGGCGTCGTGGCGGGGGTTGTCGTGATGGAGAGGGAAGGGAGGGCGGATTTGGCGTCAGCGAGAGTTGGGGAAGCTGGCGAAGAATCCGGAAAGGTTGATGTTACGGGGGAACCCCTCCTACTACGTCGAAAGCGCGAGGTGAGATGATCCATGGTTGGAGGACGGCAGGTATATATACACTGAGCGGCTGGCTGGGCGTCTTGCCTGGGGTCACCCATACAGCCACAGGCGCAGCCGGCGATGCTTCGGTGACCAGTCAGAAGGGATGGACAGGCCCGTGATCGTGACAGTCGTGGTTTCGAATCGGATATACGTATGATGAAGGGAGGAGAGTAAAAGTCGAAACCAAATACTATAAAGAGGGATTTAGCATGAATTGGACTGGAGACACTGAAGACTGGAGACTGGAGACTGGAGACTGGAGCCGCTTGAAGCACGACTAGTCTAGTCCAAGATGGACTAATGCGGCGTACCAAGCGTAGAGTCCCGATATTGTGGTGTAATGGTGTAATGGTGCAATGTAGGCCGGTATTTGCCCCAGATGGTTGGTGTACCTGATCCTCCAGGTAAAATGGGGAAGGGATGGGGAAGGTTTCACTGGAGCCGGAGATACATACCTAGGTACCTGTCTGTATTGCCTATTACCTTGGCAATCGCGGGGCAGAGCTTGCTGTGGCTTGCTATCGAAGAAAGAGGTCCGCGAGCTGTAGTTCCTATATGTATCTCCAGGGCTGTATGTACACAGGTATGCAACTTTGTCGAGCTGCCGGGATCCGACACGGCGGAAGTGCGTGTGTGCTGTGACTAGATATACATATGAATGGTTGGTCGCCTTACAATTTGATCTCGATGCGTCGGTACCTTGCTTAAGCTGCTGTGCTTCTGGCGAGCTGCAGCAGAAGGGTCGGGTCGCGGGGTCGCAGCTAGATTCTCTCTCTCTCTCTCTCTCTCTCTCTCTCTCTCTCTCTGACAAAAAAGTAGATGTTACAACGTTAATCAAAACCTAACAGATAGGTAGGGACAAAAAGCCAAAGCTCCCTTGTGGTTCTATGAATAAAGGCAGCATCTACACTGTTGTGGAACACCCCAGAAACACACCCTGGACGGACCCAGCTGCCCATGACCCGAGACACTGTACCGCTAACCCGGGCTGTCCTATGACTTGGCTTAGCTGCTGTTGCAGATTGATGACTTCGGTCACAGGACGTCAAGTAAGGGAGACATGATTCCATTAGTGGTATCAGGCCTGACCAATGTGTCCTGTCCGAGCTGTACTCGTTCGTAGTCGTGCTGTGATGCATCATGACAACTCAGCTTGGGTATCCGCTGGCGACGCGCACTAGCAGGCGTGCTGTACAGGGGTAGTGTTACCGATTCTAGCTGCTATCGCGCGATAACAGGATAAGAGCCAATTTCCCAAATCTGTAATATTACAAATTCCCAACCCCTATGAACCTGATAGAATTCAACCTTTTGTTGTAGAAATGTGGTGTGGGGTTTGCAAACGCAAGGGCTTAAAGCAATACAGCAGGTGGGCCACACCCTCACTTCTCTATCTACATATTCAATTATACTAGCTGGATTCTAGGCTCTCGCTGGTCGAGCAATACAGTCAATCATTCCCTCCGTTTTGGATGTAGCAGTGGCACGCCATTCGCAAGGTGCCGCCCTGTTCATCCCAAATACAGGTCGCAGTTCTATCATCAGGATCAATCTCGACACAAAAGCCGCGACCCCCCATTGTCTTTCGTAGTATTTACAAGATAAGGCAAGGTATAAACCCCAGCTAAATCGCATGTGAACATTCTTTTATCCCCTTTGGGTGCAGCAAAGGCGGAAATCGATCCAGAGGTATGGCTGGCCCTACTCTTGCGATGCGCGCTGTCATAATATCCGCCCTGTACAGAAAAGGTACTCTGCCGGTGCCGAATAAGCTGCTAGATGACGCCTATGCCCTTGTCTGCATCTTTGACTGATATCTCGGCAAGTCAGCCACCAAATGGATATTAGAAATCGGCCACACCGCAAAAGCTCCGCGTCCCTTTTTGCGTTACGGCCTAGGATTCTCAACATCAGCGAGAAGCCTTAAGGCCGGGTCCATTTGTGATTCCAATGGTCACTAGTTCGGCTTCTTTGGCCGACGACAACGTATTCGATCGAGGAATGTGCGGATGCCCGTGCCAGGGGTAAAGAAGTCCTGACGTCCCTTGTTAACGGAGCTGGGATGGCCCTCTGGTAGTTCAGCCAGTCCTTTTCCTCGGGAACAACGCCGTATTCGCCCATATGGCCACTACTATCCGCCTTATAGGGAGACCCCTTATAATAAAATGGGCTAAGATCGGCCGCAAAAATCAGCAAATGTCGCCATACCATCGAGTTTATGAGCGATTGGCTGCTGCTTACTTCTATGACCTGTTGTCGCCTTGCGTCTTCCAATATGGCAAGATGGAGCCAATCGCGAGGAAGCTATTGCAAGGACACAATCAATCATGGATGGTCGTGATTGCTGAGCCGATGATTTTCCAAATTGGTATCAACAAGAGTCCCATAGGACAAGACCTTCCAGTAGATTCTTACGGCATCGCAGTAGAGAATAAATTGCCTCGTCCGCCGCAGCCCTCTAGCGTTGACGATCTGCTTTTCTGGAACACGTGCCGTTGATGGCCGCGATCGACACCTAGCCAACGTCACACAAGACTCGGCGGCTCAGATTAATACCCTGAACCATAGGCGCGAAGGACTGGTCCCGGCGTTTCAAGGCCCTTCCCGATGAGGCTTGACGAGATGAAACAAGTGTCTCCTGGGCGGACGCTAAGAAATATGACGTGGGCATATGGGGCCAAGCCGGGTCTGAGTAAACACCTGGGTTGGGCACGTTAGCTTTGAATCAACTGCGTCTTCAAAAGGGCATCAAACCTTGGTCAAGACTTAACGCCGCGGCATCTCGGCGCCTGCAGAAGCACAAGCGATTGCCTCGAGTTTACGGAGCAGGAGAGAAAATGGCCGGTAATGTGCCGGAAGTCTCACGTCGAGATCTGAATGGTCGCCCCATTTCGTCCCATACGCGATAACATCTCCGGCCCAATTGAAATACCGTCCGGGTCTGGTGGTAGTGACGTTTTCAATGCTCTGCCTCTGAGAGCCAAACGGCCGATTCCGTACCATCCAGCATCGAACGCAGAAGTCACCTTGCTCATTATATACAACTAAGAGGCCTATAACATCCAGCCAGAGTATCGAGAGACGGTCAAAATCTCCCAAATTCTCCATCTCCAATTCTCACTTGCGACGGTTATCGTATTCTTTTGCCTATACCAAGAATAACCGGACATCGTTGAGACTAACGAGGTGGTAACATTGCCGAATCGTCAACGGCAAGAGGAAAGGGCTGTCTCGGCGGATATGATGCCAGAAATGGCTCAGGCGTCGCAGGAGAAGAGGGTTGAGAACCACGGGCTCGACCGTATAAGGAAGGCAAAATGCCGGAGGATAGAGATTGTGGAACTAGACAGCTCTGATAATGATGAATAAATACGTATAGTTGAGAAGCCGCCGACGAAGAGCAAAGCACGCGTTCCCGCGTGGAAGAAACATGGACGTTTAGGACCTTTGGACCCAAAGAGAATTAACTATTGGTAGAATTGAACCTTATTTCCAGTTCCAAGCCCTCGAATACAAGCCCTTGTCACATTTGGGGCCTGGGATGGTAACAGCCTGGTAACAGCCATAGGCCGTTACCAGCGCCAATCCCGGATTGTCACAGCTTACCTAGACAAGCATGAACAGTTGCATGGTGCCGAGTATGCAACAGCCGACGTTAACTTCGTATATCCACAAAGCGACGTTCGGCCAAGCCACAACACCAGCCGAAGTATGCACCAAAACACGGATTTCTAGCCCGGTCTCAACGACAATGGAGCATATGATGCTCTACAAATTCCATAGCCAATGAAAAGGAGTCCATCGGCTCAGAGATGATGTATTATCCCGGTACTTCTCATCATCTCAACGGTTATTATTAATCAAGCATTCACCACATAGACTCAACGCCCATATATACTACTACCTTCCTAGTACATCATTTAATTGGTAATCACGACTCGTGTCTCCGTAGTGCTTGCGTCTGGCCGAAGTTATCCGGTGCCTAAATCCGGGTGTTGGCAACACCACTCCCGACCAGCTGGGGCTGGATGCGGGTGCGGGCAAACGGCCAAACGCCGACTTTAGCGGCCCTAACGCTCCAACTAGCGGCTCAGAACCTCATGCCTTAGAAATCTCGATTATCTATGCGACAATTTTAATCGCTATATAGAGCCGAACCATCTCAAGCGACTGAGAGAGGCTTGGGATAATTGCTTAAGATTTGAGGTAACCAAAGGCACCACTACTGGCCCCTATATGTAATCATTCAAGAGGTGTTTACACTACAAACTGAGCACGTAAGTTTGCTAGGAATATTGAGACAGCGAACGAAACGCTAACTTTCTTAGTCATTGTTCTCGTGAGCATGTCCGTCAAAATGACCAAAGGAGAGAGCCATGATTCTTCCTCGGTCAATGTGCCGAATCTTCCCAACCCGACACGCGTGATAACCACCACAAACTTAGACAATGGTGTCTCTTCTTTCGACAACTCGTTCGACGAGAGCGTCGGTCCTGTTCAGAACCTGAACGGAGCTCTATTCCGGCTTGCGTACACCTCAGATCAAGCTCCTCAGGTCCTAAACGGCAGTGATCTTGATATTTACGGCGGTCATCTGAAGAACGTGCCTCCTCTAGTTGTCCCCGGCGGAGGCGCAAACGTCTGGTATATAGATACCCCCCCTGGCGGAGAGAGTCCCCTGCATCGCACTATCAGTCTCGACTTCGTCGTCGTTGTCGAGGGCGAGGTGCAGCTGACCCTGGACTCGGGGGAGACACGGACGCTGAAGGCTGGTGATATAATTGTACAACGCGGCACAACGCATAAATGGACGAACGTTAGCAAGGATAAGTGGTTAAGAATGATCGGCATCATGGCTGCAAGTCAGCCTATTACCTTGAATGACGGTACGAAGTTAGGTGTGTCAGGTCTCGGTTGAGACACCAAGTATCAAGAGTTTCCGCTGGTTCAAGAATGTGCACAATAAAGATAATAAATATTAATTTTGAAGCTCTGGTTCTATTGCCACTACCATATCAAACTTCAATAAGGCCGGCGTGCGAAGAGTGTGAAGGTATGTCTTCCACCTAACCATGTAGTATTCCAACGACACCATCTCTCATTACTTCGTCGGATACATCGTTACCGCCTCACTACGTATTAGTACAATCATAATACAAATAAGCCACGCCATTGCCATTACGTCCCCAGCTTGCATCATCCTACCGCCTATTGGTACTCCCAAAGGAAATGCGCCACTTCCCCTCCACCGCCATCCATGCTTCAGAACCATTACAGCTCATGTGAAACACCTTCACTCATAACGCCGGCGCAAATATTGCTCGAAACTCGAGCATCAGTGAGTCCAGCTCCAATGTCTGTGAAAGATAGCCATCAATGCAAGCGCCTGACCGCTAAATCTATGCAGATACCGTAAACCTTGCAACCTTGCCGAGACCCGGCGTTTCCGTGTGCCCCAACTCCTGTGGTCCAGCCAACTCCCCAATACCGATTACGGGTTTAATTCCATCATTGTGTAATCCGTTTCATCCCGTTTTGTTGTGCCCGGTGTTCCATTCTAGTTTGTTGTGATATCGTTCATAATACACGCGACAATTATGTCTATGTCGTCTTTTCGCGTAGTGAGGGAATAAGTAGTACAGCCGCGGGAGGAAAAATACGAAATCGAAAACCAAGCCGATGTACAGGGGCAAAGTGCGAAGACCCCTTGACGATCGTGGAAAAGTTGAAATATCACCGGCATCGCAATGTGGTGCATCATATATGACGACAAACAAACTCCACGCGCAAATAAGTGATAGAAGCAAAATCAGCGTAACATGAAGCCACCAATGGTTGCATATGCTGTTGCTCCTGGGGTATATCCACCACCATTATTAGGATTGGGTATATCCTCCGCCGCCACCCATCAAGTTTAGTTGTCTCAGGGTGTACCTCTTGCTCCAGTGATGGAACTGCCAGGGAGGTGGGTGTAGTGTAATGTGGTGCCGAAAAAAAGCTATTATCAAGAACCGAGGACGATACCGAGCTCAAGGAGCAGCTTCACAAAACGTGTATGAAGTTCAATAAAGAAGTCAGGCAGGCCGGCAAGTTCAGCGAGTCCACGAGCCTTTGGTGTGAATCCACTGGGGCCCATAGACCCGCCCATTCGTTGCATGTAGCCGCTTCGACCGCCTCCAGTAAGAAAGCTGCTGCCATTGCGATCTCGTTCCTTAAAGCGTTCCGCGTTTCCAATACCGCCGTGGACTCTGCCAAGGCCAATGCCACTGTCGTGAGGCCCGCGACCCCCAAAGCCCCCGCTCCTATAAGCAGCATTTAATGCAGCCACGGCACTTCCTTCTTCTTCGCGTTCACGTTCCCGTTCGGCTTCCGCTTCGACAAGTTCCTGGATCCAGGCAGCAAGATCGCGAAATGCGGCAGATATGAAGCTAAAGGCTTTCATAGCCAGGCGTTCCCGGTGCGTACTAAGCGCCAAGAATGCGTAGACTCTTTTGCGGCCACGCGCATGCATGTCTGGAATACGAAATATGTAGGCTGTTGTATAGCCAGCCGAAGGGTCGCCGAAGAAGATAGGACCGCCGCTGGAAGCGGATTGAGGGGTGGGGGGTGCCGTGATGTAGCCAGGACCAACGTTCATGGCAGAGTGGAGCGGCGGGGGTACGCACGGCGCCGGTCCAAGAAGAGAAGGGGTTGACTGAGTGGCTTCGGGTCGTCGTGGGAGGGTCTCAAAGGAAAGTGTGCGCAGACATGAAGCGCGCACAATCGTGTAAGTGGTGGGAACGGTGGGCTCGTGAGTAGATGTGTAGTCGAGATAATGGGTATGGTGAGGCACGCTACCCTTGGACGTTGCGCTTGACTGCGAGGTTGATGTAGTCGGACGGCGCCGAGAGTTGGTACGAGTAACGGGGTTTCGGGGCGACGCCTCTTCTTCCGCATCCGATGGGTCCGATGATTGCGGATTAGAACAGGGCGGGCTCGTATCAGCCAGGCTACCGTATACGCGAGCATAGGGAGCACGAGTCCTCATGGTAGGGCCGTGGAGTTCAGACTTGGCGTCGGCTTCTTTCTGGGCATTCTGGCGCTTAGGGAGCGTGAGAGCGCAGTTGGCGCACGGGTTTGCGCGTCTTTCCGCATATTCGTCGTAGGTCCGTCGAAAACTCGGGTCGCGCCGCGAGGCTGCGGAAATGGCACTGGGCTCAGGGAATGCATCGGCTGTCTTGCGTGGGCTTTGAGGCGGCGTCTGGACTGCCGAGGCATTGGTCGTGACGGGTTGCGTCGGATTGGTTGCGAGTTTCGAGGCTCTTAACAATGCTGCCCGGTGTGTCTGTGCGTCCAGCTCGGGCACAGTGGCCGAAGCACTCCGCGCCACGCTCGGGTTGATCTTCCGTAAGGCATCAGTCACCGCTGTTGGTGGGCCTGCCGAAGGCACGGATGTGGCTGATGCGGCGCTCGACCGCGGCCGGGCCTTGTCGTCAAGGTTATCGTTGCGGCATCGCGCGCAGGGAACCGGGAAGCCTTCGGTCACCATCAACGGCGTCGGGCCATGGAGGTCGCAGTAATGGGCCAGGCACAGCTGGATGTCCGTGGTTAGCAGCGAGACTATTGCAGGTATGGCAGGTCTGTCGGCGACGGCCATCGTGACGTCGACGATGCCGAGAACGGCGGCAGTGGAAGAAAACGAACTAGTCAGAATGAGGAGCGAGAAAGGAGGGGAGGGGGGAACGGGGGGGCAGAGGCCGAGCTCTAAATGGGGGAGAGCAACGGCCAGTAGCGCGTCGGGCATTGGCTGAGAGATTTGGGCGGTGGGGTTGGGTTCTGGGGTGTGTATAATTTGGGGTGTTTTGGAGTTGGGCACGGAACAAGCAACCAGGCTACTGGGAATGCTGGGAATGCTGGGGAGAAAGTGCCAGAAGTCACCCAAGGCTTCGGGGCAGGTACGCAGCGCAGCAGTACGACAGTATGCAGCAGTAGCAGCAGTAGCAGCCGTAAGGCGCCCGGGAAGATATAATAAGACAAGCTCTTATCAAAGTTCCAGCTCAAGAGCTGGGATGATCCCAGAAGAGGCAAATAGCCAGTGCGGACTGGAGCGGACAACATGGTACCCAGGAGAAGAGAGACAGGGTGTCTTGGGTAACGTACATGGATGTTGTAGGTGGTACTTGGGCAATGCACGTACATAGTAACGCAGTCATCGACTAGGGGGTGACGTGATGACGGTAAAGGTGAATTGTGCCATGACTTTCTCCAACAACTCACTTGCACTGCCGCTCAGGGGGGTGAGACACGAAATGGGAAATGGAAAATGGAAATTAGAAAAACAGAAAACGATAAGACGGGGTCCCTTGGCACCGCTGCTGCTGGCAGCTGATCTGTGCCTACTCAGCGAGTGGTGATGTGATGTCCTCCGTCTCTTCCCAGCTCCGTGTTAGAAGCGAGCCAAGCTCGGCGGCACCAAGGCTGATTGCCAAGCTTTGGCAAACCAATTGTACGGAACGTGCGCATCGCACCGACCCGTTCCCAGTGAGATGGACAGATGACCATAGTGGGATCGACCTCTCCCATGGGATGGATTGCCGCTTATCAAAAAGTAATATCACTCGCTCATAAAACCAAGCAACTAAGCGTGAGTGGGGGCGAAATGAGTGACACAAAGTAGGCAGGCAGAGGCATAATAGCGAGGCGGTGAGGATGTACGAAGAGCAACCCGGATCGCGATTCGATAGGGGCTATCGAATTGTCGGAACACCAACCCCAGGGCAGAGAAGCAGATCATAGCCCCCAAAGGGAACAACGCCCGTGAGATAGACGAGCAAGATAGGCAAGCATGGGCGCACGAGAGCAAGAGTCTGCGTGGGCCGGGTACATCGACTAACAGGCCCCGGAAATAGGATATGAGGGATGAGCAACGGAACAGGCGGGAAGAATGATCACATAACGGGAAAGATGTGAACGAAAAGGAGGAGAATTCTCGCAACACTTACAATGGACGTCATGGCGTCTGCGTGCTTTGGCAGGGATATCATGCCAGTTGGAGCCGAACTCTGTCTCTGGGAACGTTCCAAAGCTGTGGCCCACCTCCTCAAGCGATAACACGCCCGTTATCGGTAGCCAAGAATACTGTAACCCCTACGTTCGCCTGGGTATGATTTCCAGCTCATCCGCTGACGGCGAGGGGTGTCGTTGTCGTTCGTGTGAGCCGTTGTTGTATGCGTTCCTACTATCTTCCTACTGGGCTATGTAAGTCTCACTCCTTCTGCTGTGAGTCGAATCCCGCTATAACCCACCTCAATCAACAACCTCAGATATATATGCAAGTCCGATTCTCAAAATCGGCCAGGAAACTACAGTGATTGTCTGTATATGGAGTCTTGGCTGACTCAACCTTTTGGCACTGGATTCCTGGGAGTAACCCTACCTTAGTCGGCGAATGACTACGGAACCATAATTCCCAGGCGGTAGGTCGAAAAAAAATTCGCGGTCGACGAGTAAAAGTAGGCTTTCACCGCAGACCTTTCAAAATCCTGTTCAACATGAGGCAAGGTGTCCTTGTCGTGAGATGTCGTCAAATATTTCGGTTGAGGTCGCCAAGGGGTTCGTTCCGCAACAGACTCGAAGGACGGACGCTACGACACCTGATGATACCAAGTCTCGAACAGGCGACGTGCGGCTAGGCGATGCCGAATCCAGGATGATCCGATTGAGAAGGGCAAGCAGAATCGGCAGGTGAGGCCAGAATATCAATAGACTATGACGTTCGAATCGGTCCGCACGTTGAAAGATAGCGTCGACCGTCCAAGTATCAAATTAACTGTCAGAAGGCTCGCTAGGAGCACCTCACAATACGTACATGAGAACGAGGAGATACGTAGGTTTATGGCACGCGCCCAATGACGAGAAATGGGAGGGGAGGGCCGAGAAGGGGAAGACTCGGGAAGTTCTACTCTTTTGTGATGGTCTCGTCGGGTCCTTCCACCATTGTGTACATATTTCTGAGCCCGAAACGTTGCTAATCAGCAGCGCTTGGGTCGTCGTGCCCCTCTCTTATTACCAAACGTCGCAGGGCTCCTCCCAGACTCCTCTCCGACTCCGAAGCGGAGTCGAATTACCAATCGATCCAAACCTGAGATCTGAATGGCTGGCTTATTCAGGGCAACCCGGCGGGTTGTGCAGCCGATTCTGGAGCTAGGCCACATGGGGAGCTTCCAGAAGACTGGCTAGAAGGTAAGGATTACAAGATGGGCAGCTGACGAGCAAAGCTCTACAGGGCAAATCTGGCACACTGGGTGGACGGTCCTAGCCATGTTGCGTGCCAAGCTAAACTAGCCAGTCATGCTAATCTAAGAGTTAGTGGAGAGGGTTTGCGGTAGTGTACAGTAGGGGCTTTGATGCCATGCGTCTGACAATTCGGGAAATTGTACAGTAGTGTATGACACTACTTGAACGACTTACAAGCATCAATATAGCGCACGAGCACCAGCAGTGGAGTGATATAACAAGCGACGCCTGGCGTAACTATTAGACAGGACTATTTTGCTGCTCAAGTCGGTACTTATATTCAACAGACCAGAAAACTTCAAAACACTTCATGGTATGTCTGATGTTAATATCAATGGACTTGAGATACAGCCTTCAAAAACGGTAAGAGTCCAGGAGATGCGGAGCAACTCGTTTGCGGAGTTAGTTGCAACGAATTCACCAATGACTCGAGATCCAATTATTCCTGCCCAGTGAGGCAGGTACACGCATTAGTATGACTATAGAAGATTAGAACACCGATGATTGGACATATAACCCGACATGGGGCTGCTTTAGTCGCCGTTATTTTGAGGGACCTGTCATGAGTTTCACCGAAGCACTTCACTTGTCTTGTCAGGATAAATCAGGAACTAGGTAGTTAGTAACAAGCTCTTGGCCCCAACTCCGTTCCCTTACTTACTTCTACCCGAATTTCAATGATATTTGGCGTTGCTGACTCAAGCTGTAGCATTCAATCTAAACCTCGACATTGTTCATTGGTGGGCGAAATTAGCCATGTATTCACCATGCAAGGAATGTCCAGCAGAGTCTTCAACCTCGGGAATGTTTGTAGGTGTCGTCATCACTAGCCGAAGAGAACGATGGAATTAGATCAAGACCGGTGAGCATTCGGCTGTGAAACATGAAGCAACATGGCGGATCGGAATGAAGGGAGAGGAAGAGCCGAGAGACTAATACAGCCTTGGAATATCAAAGGTAAGCCATTTAGTTGAAGGGTGTGTTCTGCACGACGCTTACCTACACATACTCACCAAGGTAGTACTATAGCTATAGCACATGTATGTGTATGCAGGATGCGCAACACGTAGTGTAGTATTTTAGGATGCATAGAGGCTGCATTCGACTGCATTGCAGTATTAGCTCTGTGTTCTTCCTCGTGGTTGGCTTGTTTGCAGGGCTCGAGCGTCATTCAACGGCCACGAGCAGAGTATTTACTGTACTTCCCGTGTGATGTTGTCTCTACGGGAGTTTTGCTTTTTCCCACGTTCTATCGGATGCCGAGGACACATACGCAATCACAATATCGGTCGGCAAAAGCAACGAATCGAAATTCAATTATTCCTTGGCGTTAGCATCAACCAGACTACACTCCGTAAGGCACAGCATACTAGCTAGAACTAGCTCTTTCTGGCAATGCTAGACTGATTGTAGCTTCGGGTAGCCCGACAGAACAAAAATATGGTACACTAGGAACCGACGCTTGACCCACTCATCGCGCGCGATGATCCCTGATTCAGTGCACGAGCATATGAAGCTTTTTGCGACACGACACGACCTAGCTACCCCGCCATCGCGAAGCATGTCTTAAAATCATCTCCCCTCTTTCAACTTCTACAACTCTAGCCTTACTGCGTTTCTTTAAAGCAAATCAAGGTCACATCTAGCCTATAATGATCATGTTTCAGCCGGCTCGGTCATCCTCTCGCCAAGTCGAGTCCGAGACATAAAACACCTACAGCATCAAATAACTACTGTAGTGACGTACATGTAATTGTCGTCCAGACTAGTAGCGAGGTCCGGCAGTTCGATATCGGCGGCGCAACCAAGACCTGAACTCATTCAATTTCATATGCCACACTCGTCATTTTATCACTGGCGCTGTCTCTCCCTTAATTTATCGTGGCCGCCTTCACGGGCTCTTCGGCTTTCAAACCGTATTATCAACCACTACAGTACTAGCTTATGTGTATACAGGCTGATCTGCAATCGTGAAGCCTTCTTGCAATACTGCGTTAATTTCATAGCGCCAAGAATCAAATCAAGCAAGGTCTACTACGCCGGCTGTTCGGAATAGTGCCCGAGCGTCCTTTCGAACCTCGTGGCCCGCCAGGGATGTGAAATCCGTCATTTCCTCTTTATCTCATTTCTCTTCTTTGATCCTCTCTCTCTCCTTTCGCACGTGGACTGGTGAGCGCTGGTCGATTTATCCAACTCCTACTAGTCAACAGGGATAAGTAAGTAAGTACCACACACGCTCAGGTCATTGCCTTCCACAAATATAGTCTAGTTCATTCTCTTCAGTCATTCCGTTGTTGGCTACTGAAATGTTCCCGTAGAGACCTCAAAATCGGCAAGTCATAATGTCTAATCATTCGACACATAGCGGTTCTATGGTGTAACCTGATATGAGGACTTTGTAAACACGAATTATTCACCTATTCTAGTAATACCTCCGAGATTCCGGGGTACTGTTCGTTGGGCTCGAGACACGTACCAGAGGGAAATCGTTTGAGGTCGCGGTCTATAATGTAACCGCACGATCGGAGTAGATGGATACAAAAGGCACGAGCCGATGATCGATGCGTTGCGTCTTGTTCACGTTATACAGTTTGTTGCACCTCATTCCCGACTTCCCGCCGAAGCCTATCTTGACTAGCTTAGGGTTGATGCACTTCCGAGGCCTTTTTAGATGGACTTAGGTACTTACGATCGCCGACCATTGGGATTTGGTGTGGCTGCATTTCGGTATCCTTGTTTCAGATTCCCATGACAGAATACCATGTGATCAAAGAACTGTTATCAATCTATGTATGTACTACTCCGTATGTGCGCCTGCGCTAAATACGAAAGGGCCAGGTAATCCGAAAATAGATGTATGCGTCACAAAACGTGAGATGGGTAGCGTACACAAAGCACGGGTCGGCTCGAGCTTTTTGCTCTGCACGTGCATTCATGCAGACAAGGCTCAGTCCCCGTCCCCCAACCCAGCTACGACCGCGATTCAGGGTTGCCTGCAAATGTAATGTTCTCCAAGCCCTGCACTGATAGGGCGACTGGCGGTGCGGGAAGGCGTTCGTCCCAACTTCCAGCCCTGTCATGCACGCACATGCAAGTTCCGCCCGTCTCTTCGTACCACAACGGGCCACAGCAGGTAACATTGATTACCCCAGATCCTCCGTATTATGCGTATAAGTATATCATGTCGATCCTAGCTTCAGGTTATAATAACACAGTAAGCATGTGTTGTATGCGAGACTCTTTTGCAACTAAATGCCACCGAATTTAGCCGCAGCCGAGGTCCATATCCCCTGCCGTTGAATTGCCGGACGAATACGGAAAAAGTCTTCTCAATGCGGTCTTTGTCCTCCTCTTTAGGAATCGAGCCATTGTCTGTGCGCGGCTGCAACTCAGGTGCCGTTTTGAACGTCGTTCCACGCGGCGGATGTCTACTTACGTCTTAGCGGAACGTTAGGCATCAAATATCAGGCGAACGATCGGAGTTCTCGGTATCTCAAATTAGCAACGTTCTTCATTGACGAGGTTGGTTCGCGAGCGCCAACGTTCCTTGTTTTTGCTTGTATGAGAAGAGAAGTCTGCGAGTACACTCATATCCTTCGAGGAGAGGTGTATCAACCTGGACGTTCACATCCGAGAATCATGTTCGATTTTAATACACTGAATGCCAGTCCCAGGTCGTAGTAAGCCAGCATCGCCACTAACGTTATCACAGTATACTGTCACTACACGACATTAAAGATGTCGACGTCATTAATTAGATTTGTTAAGGCGAGACAAAGACGACGTTAAAAATCAAAACGTCATGCATAGATTTTAAGATCCATATCCATATATAGTCGCACATGGAGGTTCTCCAGCATTTGGATATTTGATAATATATCGTGTTTTATTGACACTTCTGGTGCCGCCCGACATCAGCCTAAGCTTAAGACAAAGCTCTGTTTGCTGACATTCATGAACGTCCGGCTACGGTATCGTCGAGCTGGGGATTACAGAGAACATCCCACGCTGTTGCGATAACGTTATAGGCAGCGCGAACATGCTCCAGATCTACTGACATTACAGGAGATAGAACTCTATTCTTTCCCTAAACTCGAGTAGTAGGGCTGTGCAGCTGTTGTATTGGCAAGCGCTGAGATATGTGGTGCTTAGCATCGTTGAAACCTCATCAGTGAAGCAGGATTAGATCTTCTTCGCACGGAATGCAATATATACTTAGGCCCCCAAATCCTCGTAGCTTAGATCCATCATGTCGAGCATGCGGAAGGCGCCGATAGTGAAGCTGAGGAACTTGTAGGGCTTTGACGGTGGTCGTCAACATCGGACACTTGTGAAGACGATCGCATAAGGCGCCGCTCTTATCTCGAGCTATAATGCGGTATTATCCCGGGACCCCGCTTTGCTTTATACCGATTAAAGCTCCGAGTGCAATCGGTCTCAGAGTAACGCCGATCCAATACACTCACATCCTAATGTCGTTTCCTGCGGGGAATCCAACTAAGAAGTGTACGTCGGCCCTGTAGAGCACGGGTTAACCGCTGGGCATTGGCTAATATGGATACAGGGACTTCGTTCACTGCATGATGCGGAACTCCTATGACATTCACCAAGGCGCCGTAATCACGTATCTCGACCTGCACTCATTCACTAGAGCGCCGTAATCGCGTTGATCAAGGTTCTATATATATAACAGTCTCTATATAAAAATGGCTCCCTCTATCCTTCTTAAATCTTACAAAACAACGCTTTAAGTAGTCTAGTAAAAGAAACACTCCAACGAGATAGTCGGATCAACTGGGTACCACTTCAGGGCTCCAGGGCGCCTTTCTTGAATGTGACCGGAGGCACCACAGGCTTGATGGTTAGAAGGCCTTTCCGGGTCTGTCTAAAGTGGAGAGGGATGTACCTCAACAATTCTGCGAAAGTCCCGGGCTCGCAATCTTTCCCTAAATTCTCAGGCCTCTTCCACAGAGTCCCGAGAGACACCCACTCAACCATACCGGAGATGGTTCCTATTTTCAACATGGATGACTCGGTAAGCTGCGTCCAGACCAGTTTCTCTGCCGCTTTGTATTGCGCCGAGTCCTTGGGTCCATCCCGTTTTATTGAGAGCAGGTCAAATATTTCTTGGCCCTTCGCGAATATAGGGAACTCGGTTCCCTCTTCATACCAGGGACGGAGCAGCTCCTTTGGACAGTCAATCCACAACACATTCTTCGGCCAGTAATCCACGCCTGAGAATCCATCTTCGTCGGCCTGCAACATAGTCACCCTCGTCCAACATACCATTTGGAGTCCGTACTCTACCAACTTGTCCATGCCAGTATTTACACCCATCCCTTTTGTCACTTCTCCCAAATTTTCTAGAAAGTGAGGCACACATGGTGCCAATAATGGGTGCTGCGCTAGACCATCTGGGTTGGTGCGGCCTTGCCATACGTGCATGAAAATGTCGTGCCTAGACTTAAGTGAGCAACAAGGCCTGTATGAGAAATCCGCAGCTTTTTAAACATACCATCGCTTGATAAAAGGATCGTGCTTTCGCGCAGCCAGGAAGCAGTTCAGCAGGTTGCCCTGTATCACAGGAGTCGCTACACGGTATGGAGACGCAGGGTCCTCGAGCTGATTCCAACATATGTCGTCCATGGTCCTCATCAAGAAGGTGCTGCTGTCAACCCACGCCCCTCCATACTCGTAGAGACAAGCGCCTCGGAGGAAGTCAGCACTGTGAGGACCCGCATGAGTGCCGTCCAGAGTCTTGTTGTAAAAACTGTCCGGCAGCCCAGTTGGAACATATTTCCCGGCATAATTTGGAGATTCTGGTAAGCTGTCTAGGACGCGGATGGTCCATTCAGGGCCGCAGATGCGTACCCAGCTTATCACGTTGCGTCTGCACCAGGCAGGCATGCCCTCAATTCCACTGTCCCAAAATGTCCAGATATTCTTTTCAGATGTGATGGGCTGATAGTCCGAGATCAAGCGCAGTATCTCATCGTCAGTTCTTTTGTCGTCATTCTTGATAGGCTCCAGCTTATCCTGGTACTCGGGGGGAATTTGGATAGCCATAGTGACTTGGATATAGCTTAAGACCACGAGGGTCGATTTAGAAAACAGCAAAGCAGAAGAACCGGGAAGGTACAAGAAGCGGTCTGAGAACGCAAATGTACTGCTACGAGATAGGCTGTGAAGAATGGAAGAACATGTACGAGGTTGTGATGAGCAAAGCAGCTTCATATAGACTCCATGCTCTCTCGCAAAGCTCCCATCGCGTTACTTACACCCGATTCACGATCGGTATCGGACAGTTGCAGGATACCGATCTCTATACCCAGAGAGCGTTCGGGTTGATGCAAGGGTCCTGCATTCCGACAACATATTAGTTGAGTATTGGTACGTCAGCGTTGATGTTGACCGTCTACACTACTCCTCCTAACAGTTTTGCATGCCATACTAGAGACGTCTTGTTAGTGGAGAGATGTGAATGCCAGTAAATCAAGGCGACAGTGACATTACTCCAAAATGAAGATTTGTGTTGGTCCGTACGGACTCCCTTAGACTCAACAATAATCAACGTCTTGCTGAGTCACAGTGGAAATGGATCTGACACGTCTACATGCAGCTGACAAATCCACAACTTGACCCCTTGGTCATTGTTATCAAAGTATTCTAGATCATGGTAAGTCGTATAATCTCCGTATCGATAGCGGTGTGGAAGAGCCAAGACCGGCCCGGTGCCTAGTGTAGAAGCTTACTTGAAGGACGAAAATTAAACCTAGATTGCCCAGAGTATGGTAGCAACAACTTAAGCTTGGCCACAGATCTACTTATCTAAGAACCGCGCGGTTAAATGCTGTCAATGGTTAGCTTGCTTGAGTCCTCAGTGCGTGTATGTAGAACACAGGTTTGTGCGGCCGACCACGGTGATAACGCACGATACAACTTTTTGCTTAATGGAGTGCTTACCTAGGTACCTGTGTGCATAATGTACAACATACTACGTAGTTTCGTGCGGCCGCACCTGAAAGCAATTTGGTAATCTCATCCATAGATCCGTAGGCTATAGCTAGTCGACGGCCCATCGCGTCTAGTCGGCGTTCCGTCATGTTAAAGGTATCTCATCTGAGATACGGATCCGTACTTACACGAAACATTGATGCATAGACCACTTCGAGGCTCGAGCGTTGCTCATTCTCATCGTACTAACATCCTGCAGGGTGCGTTTTGCCTTGTTCAGAGATCGATGCGCAATTAGCGGCGCATGTTCGGACTTGCATGGACTGCCAGTTCTGAAAGCCTTACCTAGCACGGTTTACTTGACGAGGCAAGCCTTATAGGACATACGATAGTATTGAGTCGATTCACAAATGATCCAACATGGTTACGTACATAGTAGCGACTATGGTTGAAGCGGGTCGCGTCAGATGACGCGATCGTGTCCAAGACTGACGAAAAGTTGTATTATGCAGAAAAACAACCGACAACTCCGTGGGCAAACAGGCGTGCATGACAAACAGGTACGCGACCCTTTGTCATCCTCTGACCACAATGCAGTTATTATCAACTCTTTGCAGATGAGCATGCTAAAGGTTATAGTTCTCAACCTTTCTAGAATTGGACAACAGTAGTTGAGCGCCAAGAGACGCGATATGCGGTACGGCCCTTGCGACCCAGTTAAGAGGTCAAAGCCTATTCTGACCACATCAAGCAACCTAAAGTAATCAGAAAACACGATACCACCTGCTTGCAGAGCGCCAACCGTATACTGCGCGGAGTCATCTACAACTGCAATACACAATGGCATTGCCTGTTACACCTCCAAAAATTACACAAATGAATGACATGGCAGTGACGGCATCAGTTGTAGATGACCTGATAAATGGTGGAGAAGAAAAGAGAAAACACAGGTGGAGAGCCTAGCACGGGTATTTATTGGTGTGAAAATACTGTCTTAGCAGTGCTTAGTATCTATCTACTTATCTTCAGCACGGTTAGACATATGGGCTTAGGCATCTAAAAACCTTAAAACTTGCCGGACATTTACTCACGAAGAGCTCACACATTGGAAGACAGTTCGTTTATAATCGGGGGCACGGACGGTATAATTATCGCTGTGACGGCGACGCTGTTCTATCTCGTCCACAACCCGTACGCCCTCGTGAGGCGGACACGCGAGGTCCGTACCGCTTACCCAATCCCTGAAGGCGGCGCATGTCCCGTACGGTTTGCCAGCAGCGAACTGCTGAATGTTGTATACTTGCCTGTGTTGGCGAGGCCATGCTCATTAGTCCGCTTGTACCCAAGATTCTGCCCCGCGTGGTCGGGGGGGATCACCGTCGACAACGAGTTCTTCCCTAAAGGCGTCGACTGCCAAATCCCGCAAATATAACTGGTTTCTGTGCAGGCTATGATCCTAGAGTCACTAACTTATGACCTTAACAGGTGGATTCAAACTCAATGGTACCCTAATGTAGCCGGACAAGGCTAGGATCTCATCGATACGCTGACAGCTGGTGGGGGAAAGGCGCTCTCCTTCACGCATTTCGGTGCGGGTCGAAGCAGCTCTGTTGAAGATCCTGTGGTACGGTTCGGCAACGACAAGACACGGCGGCGCTGAACCCATACGAATCATATGCAAGATTTGACGCGGAAGGGGGAATTTGGTCTACTACCGGCTGGTAGGAGCAGTTGGACGGGTGTTGGTAACCATGCTATTTTTAATTGACTCGATATCTACCTAGCTGCCTATAATTGTCCACAACTCTTCGATTTGAGATCATACCTGCGAGAGCTTCGTATTGCCGTTGCCTTTAATTTAGCCTTCGGTTGCCGTAACTTCTACACTGAGCCTATTATGACTTCCTACGTCACGCCCCTGGAGTTGGGACGGTTCACTCAAGCTCGGAGCAAGCTTCAATACCAGCTTTTACGAGAAGGGTTTCGTGGCCGACGTTGTTCAGGCTGTGATTCGCGAGCTTCTAGATGGCTGTGGGATTGGTAATGACGATGCATAGGGAGAGACTGCTTTAAAGCGATTTAATCATTCGCAACAAAGCTTGAAATGAAGTTACTTTTATCTTTCTATCTTTCCATGTTACTTACAGATGCCAACATAACTAACCCCAAATGTAAATATCGAAATCGGGCTTGAATCGCGTGTCAACATGGATATGAGAGTGACCAAGCACTTATGAAAAGTGAGCTACCTGAAATGTCTGCTGGTATCTCATTCCTGAACGATATCTGTGCTCTTTGCCACCTGTTCCCATTCATCACAGATCTTTATCATATTCTCGCACTTGGCCCTGATCCTACTCCAGCCGTCAGTCCCCAGAGGCACGCGAAGCGGTATTTCTTTACCAGCAGCCACACCAGACCCTTTTACTAAGTCGATCATGATACTAACGGCCTTTGTGGCGTCTCCAGGCTCATTGCCCACGATGCCGGCTTCGACATCTCGCACAGCCGCGTTGAAGGCAGCAAAATCAGGCACACGAGGCGGCACATGGTTAATATTACCAAAGGCGCGGGTTCGAAAGTACCCCGGCTCCACGATGAGCACTTTGATGCTCGGCGCAAACATAGCCAGTTCGTGCGAGAGACATTCAACCGCGCCTGGATTATAGATCTTAGCATTTGTGACTTATATAGGTATCGTATCGATAGGTTATAGAGATAATTGGTAAGGGAATTAACGCGTTGAGGTGTATATAAGCATACCTTCAAGAGCGAACTTGCTCGCGCAATATCCGGACGCACCGGGATCAGCATGCCAACCTGCTTGAGAACTGATGTACAAGAGCGTACCACTACCCTTCGCCCGGAGACGTGGTAGCAAAGACCGGGTAATATTCATAGGGCCATGGAAGTTTGTCTTCATGATATCCTCAAGTTCTTGGGGCCTAAGATTGATTATATCTTTGTGAGCACTGGGATGTACTTATCAAAGATAGTACACAGATATTCTGGGTGCGCTCACATCAGTTCTTCAACAGCGCCGCTGAGGATGTACCCGGCATTATTAACGACGACATCAATGCCACCTGAATACAGATTCCAGGCTTCGGCGATCTTGGCCTCGATTTCAGAGGCCGGAGATGAAACATCAAGGTCCATAATCGTGGCGCCCGTAGACTTTAGATGAGCGAGCTTGGTATCGGCGTTACGGCCCGTGGCAATGACGTTGTCTCCTAATGCACGGAGCTGGCGCACAAAGAGCTCGCCAAAGCCGCTGGAACAACCAGTCACAAGCCAGGTTTGGGGCATCCTTTCTAAATTATAAGATGAAGGGGCTCAATGCTTTCTTGAAGTATGATATTCCGTAGGCGACAGTAGGTAGGTAGTTAATGATGTAAGTCTAGATTGAGATGACGTATCGTTGGAGTTATATCACAAAAGTAATCTTTTCATCTATTCTTCGTTATACTAGACACTCCGAGTGTAGGTAATACTACATAGAGATACGTCTTTTCAGATATGCAGGCCGGCTCGTAGATTGTGTAAGACGAAGAGTAGAAAGCTAGGGTCAGCATGCAAGGGGTGTGTTGGCTCCGCTCCTCATTAATGTATGTACATACAGAGGTAGGTAAGTAAGATACTATTATGTCAGTTTGTACGGTGTCACGGCGACAGTTTATACGAGATTAAAACTCCAACCGACAAAGGCTTCGATATGGTTTAATAACTATACTTATCATTACGAGGCCTGGACAGCAATACAGAAAGTCGACTGATTATCGTAAAAAGGGCGGTGGTAAACTTTTACTGTTAGTGCACTAATCACAGCGGATAGGCTTCGCTGGCATGGTTCATGCGTATTTCCTGTCCATTAATAAGTACCTTTCCCGGCTCTAGCTCTGCTACTGTCACACGGCTACAGCTGTATATATTCCACCAGCTGCCGCGGACCTGTTAAGACATGGCAAAAGCCACCGCCGATACCGCAGTCTAGATTAGGTCAGGCGGTCAACATATTCATCCCTAGATTCCTGGGTATAAGTAATTGCGAAAGGCGCGTGCCCGCGAAAAGGAAACTTAAACCTCAAGGACCCTTTAGACCCAAAGAGAATTATTAGTTGAATAGAGCATCATATTGTTCCAAGCCCTTTAGTATAGCCCTTGTCACAGCTACCTCATCACATACTTGGCGGTAGGCTGTAGCCTGCAACGCTAAATCCATTTCGCGGGTTTTTCCCCTAGCTTGAGCTTCACTCAAAGCTGAGCGTAGTGACTCTACTACAAGTCGGTTGGCGTCATCCGCGTCGTGGTCAGTGACGAGATAGCGGTAGAAGGCGGTTGCATCGTGCATATGACGTGAGTAAACCCAACTAACTGGAAGGCAGCTGCGAGATGGAGTCTCTCATCTTATCTGAGATCACGGACGCTGTCAACAACGGATTTTACAACGGCCCTTCGCTGCGGCTCGGATTCTGCGCCGCAAGGCGACCCAGTTAACATCTCCAAGTTGTTTTCAATATGAGTTGGCTGGCAGTTGGCCGCCAATCGGACCGACCATTGCAACCACTTACCGAATGAAGCTTTGGCTCCCCAAATCAGCGCTAGGGACGTCATGCAACAAAGAGGCATCGCGTATCATGTGTATGTCTCATACAGCAATGCAAATCCTAAATATTTCATACGGAATTGCTATATTGTCTGTATCCTTCGTAAAACTATCCAATCTCCAATCTCTTCAGGCTTACGCTAATCCGAGTGATGTGGAAGCATCTCGCAGGAAGATGGCGAGGGGTGTTATTTGGAGACTGCACCTGCTGTATAGCTGGTATATAAGGATAAAGGTCTCTCATCTTAATGGTTGACGACCGGATGTCAACAGAATTGGGACCGAACTCTTACAATTATTCTCTTCAGAGCTTCTAATTGCTATCCCACCGGTTTGGGGTGTATCTAACGCCATGCGATCAGGAACGCCTTTGGGTCTTGTTCTCGTCGTTCTCAACGGCGTGACAGCCATTTCAAACAACGATGCCGATGCTATGTTCAATGATTAGAATAACGCATTCCTCTCCGGATCTCAGTATCGGAGATCTATCGATAACCCAACACCTAACACAACCTAGCCTACATCCTTAGACATACTTGTCGCTAAGGACGCCTTTGACCAAACAGGTGATGCTACAAGGATGACTCTCGTCAACAACCTCTTGAATTCATGGCTCGTCGCAACGCCACCGCCAGTATGCGCTTCCTGAATGTCTTGGACGAGTTTAACTACCAAGACAAGTGATTGCTGACTTCAACGGTCACAATAGAGCTGGGACGGATGGAATGATGATATCGGCTGGTTTACACTGGCCCTCGCGCGGGGTTATTAAATTACTGGATCCCAAAACTTCTTGACTTAAGCCGAGTATGGTTTCAACTATGCTTTTGGCCGTGGCTGGGATAAAACTTACATTAGAGGCGGTATCTAGGAACAGCAGCCTGCTAATCCTGGCTAATACATTCAAGGCCCTCTGCTTCAGGAGGCATCGCATTTCATCTACATCCATAGCTATACCTTAGGACCTTACTAAGACACAAGCTTATTTTAGGACTTATAAAGAATCTTAATAATTATTAAGATTCTTAATAACTGCTAGGATTCTTAACAACCACCAAGATTCTTAATAACTGCTAGGATTCTTAACAACCACCAAGATTCTTAATAACTGCTAGGATTCTTAACAACTGCCAGGATTCTTAACAACTGCCAAGAACCTGTGCTGTTTCTGCTTCTTTTTTTGTAGGAGTTTTAATAGATTCTTAGCAATTATCTCCTTAGCGGCCTTTCTGCTTATAATATTGTCAATATAGCATTTTAATAATGTATTAAAAAACATAATAGCATTAAAACCGCTAATGTTTACATACCCCCTAAAGAACAAGCCTTTTTTGTTAGTAAACTTAATTTTATACATTGCAAGAAAAATACCTAGGATAGTACAAAGCTCGCTTGTTTAATGCAAAACTAAAAGCTGGCTAACATCAAATGAAGAAGTAGGAATAGCAACAAGAAATAAAAAAAACATCGTAATAAGAAAGGGCTGCTGGGCGGTTTATGCTATATTTGCTGCTGCTGTTGTTGCGTTTGTTGAGAGAACACGCTGATGCTCTCGGAGAACTTTACGCCACCGCTTTACAGCATGAATCCGTTGGCCCGTAGCTTACACGCACTCGGGTCAGATACCGCGGTGCCCCGGAGTTATTGTTGCTGGGAGAATAAGCACACTACACTTGGGGGGTGGGGCACGAATCTACTTATAGATTCAGAGCAGGATGACTATAATAGGTAAGTACCTAGGTACCTATGCTCTGGCCAATAGCACCTATACCAGTCGATACTCCACTAGAAGAAAATTGAATACGTCGTAAGGATGGGGCAACCAATGGCTGCCATCCAGTTCCTCGGGACTTGGGCAGCCTGCCGGTCTTCCTCGCGACCTCGCGACTCTCTTCATTATCAATCGCATCGGGTCTTCCATGCTTACGAGGATATCCACAAAGAACACCATGCAAAGAAGATCAGCCAAAAAGTCTAGACATGGCTGCAAAGAATGCAAACGGCGTCACGTGAAATGCGACGAGAGCAGGCCGTCCTGCGCCAACTGTAAAGTTCGTCATTTACCGTGTTCGTTTCTCTCCAATCTTCCCATCATCCCACCACCAAGGTCCACTGCTGCCACAACCGCGCCATCTCCTAATGCATCTGAGTCCCATCCGTCAGAGGCTGGGGATGCAGTCCCATACACAGCTACGGTTATATCACCGCCAGGTTCCAATCTGGCAAATCCTCTATCCCATTCTGGGCTGGCCTTCACCATTAACTCTCTCATCTCGACGGATCAAACGTTCAAATTATATCACTTAGAACTCCTGCATAACTTTAGAACTGATGTGCTGGGAAACAATATACAAGATCCCGCAGCAGTCGATGGTTATATGGCTATGGCTGTTGGGGAAGCGGCTCGCGACGCGCCTTACTTGATGGACCAGCTTCTCGCTATATCGGCCGCCAATATGAGCACCAAACGACCACATCAGCGGCGCTTTTACCAGGATGAGGCCACACATTTACAGACACGTGGGCTCGCCCTATTCAATGCGGCCCAAGCAGCAGCCGACAACACGTTGGCTGGCTTTATTTTTTCCACGCTTCTCTCACAGCAAGTTCTTTTCGACGCATTGTCAACCCGCACCGATTTTCCGACATTTCTAGACAAGTTGGTAACGTCGTTCCATATCTGCGGCGGCGTGCGAATTATGACTGGAAAATCGTGGCCGTATATCATGGCACAATATCGAAATCAAACTGGTATTAGCCTCCCTGCCGAATTCATAGTCGGTAGAGGTCCCGAGACCATTCTTACCATGAAACTATCTCGGCTCGAGACGTTCTTTGCAAATGAAAACCTTAGCTCATCAGTGTTGAACCCCTGCAACACTGCTTTACGCTTGTTGCGAGATATATCATATGCGCCTCCGGACCGCCCGAGATTCTCGGCAGTCAGGACCACTCGTGTGCTTCAGTGGGCTGTTCAAGTTCCACTCGATTTTATTACCCTTCTCGAACAGCGACAACCTGAGTCTCTCATCTTAATTGCATATTACGCGTTGCTAATACATGATACAAGGGATTACTGGGCATATAGCGATGCTGGCGCCTTCATTATCCGTTCCATTACGAAGTTTCTGGGAAAGTATTGGGCTGAGTGGCTCGCATGGCCAAATGAGGTGTTAGATTCAATAGATCACGCAGCATCGTCCCGGCCAATAGATATAGGTATGCAGTGTAAAATAGACGAGCTACCGTAAGACGACAACCTGCGACGGCGAACGCATACTAGAAATGCACGTAATTGTACAAGGGAAAAAGAGAAAAGAAAGAGATAGGAAGAATATGACGTCCCACGCTATTTAACCAGACGCCTCCTTGTACTCGAAGCTGGATAAGCTGCTAATATGTCCTATGAAGTACAAAGCTCATGAACAGGGGGCAAGTAGTCCTCCTTTAATATAATGACGAGGGAAGTTTGAGTAAACAGGATGCCCGGAGGAATACACCTAGTACGTTACTAAGGTATCAACGCATTAATATACCACTGCATCAGGGACGCATTCCGTGTCCCGATGCGATATAGGTTCTCAGAAGTGATGAATAAAAACCCTCCATCGCATTAGCAAAACCGACGGAATTAATTCACATCATACACGAGTTCTTGTAAGAGTTGACGGATTGCGTCTACGGCACTCATAGTTAGTTATCGCCATCCGGAGCGTGTTTAGTGGAGGGTTCAGGAGCTTCCGGACACTGTCTAGGCCCAAGATGGAAATCTTGTGCTCTGAAAGATGCCCAAACAAGAAGAAAATGGTTCCAAGAATTGCTTACTGTCCGTTTCTCGAGCCACATCGAAACCATGATAATAACCTGGACTCCTAGTTTCCACCGCGTCTTTACAGATCCGCAGCACTTCAGCGAGGCTCGGACGATCCGCCGGTTGCGTAGCAAGACAACGAGCTATGAGGGTTCGCAGGTCGTCGTCTAATTCGGGGAATGGGTCTTGGCCATTCTGAGGCAGAATTTCCGATGCCATCGTATTTATGCCGCGGTGATGCTCATTTCGAAACCCAACAAGACCATACCTACCAATAACCAGGTAATATATTTGTTTACCAATATCAAGTAGATTTCGCGGATCGCCCTCATACCCGTTCTTTATGAGCGCCAATCCAAAATCTATCAGCTTCATAGGTGGTATGACAGCGTGCTCTGAGAAATCTCCTGCCGAGCCGAGGAGGACTGGTTATGCCTTGTCAGCTCAAGAATAAATAGAAAGTCGGTTAACAAACGCACCATTACCGCCGTGCATATCAGTGTGCACTATGCCCGTGTCAGGTAGAGTCTCTGGTATCTCCTCGAGCTTTGGTTTAGCACCGAATGGCTGTTCCGGCGGAGCTCTCATAGCGACACATGCTCTTACCACTTTCATCTAGAGTTAGCAGCGAAACATGAACTTAACACCCTTTATCTTACAGCACAAGAAGAAACTCCATAAAACTCTGTTCGGTAAGCTTTTCCTTCGTCGTCGAAGATTGTCCATCAGATTGTCAACGGTCCCATTCTCGAGGTGTTCGAGGACCAGCGTAGGCCCAGGAAGACCGACTAGCATATTACTTTTTCTGCGTACTATTTTAGAGATCAATCGCTTGAAGATTCCGGGTCTATTCAAGTCGTTGTATTTAGCGGCAAGTACCGAAGCGATGTGAGCCGAACCGTTGAGTCTCTAAATCAAAGCCACCAAGTCAGCAAGATGTCTTCAGACGTATTCAATCACTCTGGCCCCTCAGTTAACACCATTTCTCCGCTCCATTACTGGCCACATCCTGCCTTAGGACCCCTTTCTAACATTGATGCGGTAGAGCTGGCACCACATACCGACATCATTGTGATCTCATCTTCCAGTTCGCCCTCAGCTTCCTCTGATTTTGCCCTCTTAACAACGAGTCTTCGCGGAGACCTGACGAAACGCTTTTCAATGACACTACATGCCACTCCAAATACTCCGCTACCAATGAATCGTTCAAATTCGAAGGATGCCAGGTTGTTGAAATGTTCGCGTACCGCACGGCTGGCTTCCTCGGCATTTTCGCGTCGGATTCGTGATGGCTCACTCGGCTCCGGAGGGACTGGTGGAATATATCGGGGGCGAGGCGTGCCGACAATTAGATGCGCCATGATCATAGAGTGCGGTCGAGAGTTGACTCAACTTTATCGCAACTTCGCGCGAAACGGGCTTCTGACAAGTGTGTATCTTAGAAGTGGTTTCTTGGCCGACTTTCTACAAGCGGATAACAAATAACCCTTTCCGGATTGGTAGTTTCAACAAAGATGGGCTCCGAAGATTGAAACATTCGATGTTCCCACACACGTCTTTGTCTAACTCATTCTATAGCCTAAAGCTCGATTCTGAGCGACTATCTTTTTCGGCACCTATTAAGGCGTAAAGGATGAACATTCAGATCTTTCAACGACGCTAGGAATGTAACTAGTTCCTGACCTGATATAGACGTGCCATCCTAGAGATAATTCGGTCCTGCTACGCGCGATGCTACTTTTTCCAGGATTCCAACCCGCTCGACAGCAAGGTAGTTACCTCTCCCCGATAATCTCTCTTTTCATCATCTGTGAGGGACCCCATCTGTGCAGGCGGAATCGGCGTGTCTGGGATAGGAAGAGGCTGTGGACTGTTCCTCGGGAATAGAGAGCCCGACGTATCACCGCCTTCTGCACTAGCTCTCTGGCCCGTTTTCAACAGTGCTAGGAAGGCAAAGTGGCCCCCAACAACTGGCCGCGCCTTAAATGCAGCGTTTTCGACATAATCTCCGCGGCCAGTGCATTCATACAAGTCCGTGAATGGCCCTCTGGTGACCGTCTCGTTGAGCCAGTAGGCAATCGAGTTGATGAACAACCTTCGAGTGTTTGCGTGACAAGTAGCGGCTGTCCATATTTGCCAATCGGTCTTCGTATAGTGATGACGGTTATCGAGGGGAACACCGAACATTTGCGACACTGATGGATACCAGTCTGACTGCATGGTGTACACAGACTGATTGACAAAGCCCATGTTCAATAGCTTGTCAAAATACTGAGTATATAAGATTAGCAATGCCAACTTGAATTCATCTATAAAGGCTTCGCACAATATTGTAAAGTACTACAATACTTAAGGTCAGTTAAAGTCATTTCGAGCATTATGTTGAAGTGTCTTGAAAGCGCCTAAACCTTCTGAGACATAGCCGCAGCTTGAAATGAAAAAGGGATTGACTACTTACAACCCCAACTGGAACGCCATTGGTATGCCAATGTCGTGTGCTTGTGACTTGGCTCAATGGCGAAATATTCCCATTGATCGTAATATGATTTGGCTATCTCAGCGTAGTCTGTGGCATCGGCTGTATTTTTCGCTACTTTGGCAATATATGACATTGCCTGTAAGCCAATTATGCCTTTGATTGCAAGATTAGTCTGGTTCAGTAGTGTGCCGGCAAAGTCGTCGGTGCTAAGCTGGGCCTCTGGGACCAGGGAAAAATCAATCAGATAGCGGGTGAATTGTCTCAGGAGGTCGTAATGACTTGTTAACCAGCTAGCATCACCTGTGAATTTGTAGTAAGCATAACTCATTATTATGAAGTTTGCGCTTTCTTCAACCGGCATGTATTCATCGGCACCGTCAACGTGTCCAGTTGCGTTCGGAAAATGGGCTCCGATGTCGTGAATACAATACCCATTAGGATAGAACCGTCCTTCCTGGTATTCGTACAATGGCTGCAAAGCATATCGAAGCAGGTTTGGATTGGCGTACAAGAAAAATGGCGATGCCGGGTATAAAACATCGACGGTATTTACATTTCCGTTGCTGGAAATTTCCCTGTAGTACTCGGAATCAATTATCGCCATTTGAACCTTGTTTGGTGAGGGTTTTAGGAGCTCCTTGGCACTGCTTTGGCCCAAAAGGGAAAAATCGTGCTCTCAACGTTGCCAAAACAAGAAGATTCCAGAAATTGCTTACTTTTGAAAAACTAGAGGGTCTTCGCTAGTTGCGTTAGGATCTTGAGCGAAGACGTAGGCGCCCATGATTTGGCGAGCTGATAGTGCAACAATGGAGTAATATGATCGAGCTTCTGATACGTAAGGGATAGAGATACCGGTCCAGTTAGAGGGTTCAAGAAATCCGTAGCCATTGGCACTATCAAAGACAAACTGCTGGCCGTATTGGTTAGTTCCATTAGTAGGTGCGAGATGCATATCCCGTGCGGCGCCACCAAAGATCAGCTCTTCCGCATCCTCGTAGAAGTGTGTTACGTCAGCTCGAAGCTGCTTCTCGAACTCGTCTCCAATCATTCGTACCGTGTCGTAATCTTCCCAATGAAAGCGTATCATTGCGTGTATATCCCCATAGCACTTAGACCACCAAGGGGCCAGCTTCGTCAAGCCGTTGTCTGTGATAAACTGTATAATGGGATTTTGGGCAGATCCAACGGTGTATCTAACTACTTGTTCATCAACGACACCAAAATCATGGGCAAAGGCGAAAACAGGTGTATGGTCCCCAAAGTCTGTGATAAAAGATGAGACGTTGTTATTAAGAGTGCGGTTCTGGAAGAATGCCAAACGAACAGCCGTTGCTTCGCCGCACTCGAAGGAAAACGACTCCGCACCTGACGGACTCGTGGTATGGGCGAGATCCCCCCATTGTGGGAACTCGGATTCTTCGCCGAAGACCAATTGATTTTGTCGATGCAGTAGCCAGGTGAAGAGGTCTTCAGAGATAAAATCGCTCGTTGCATTGACTGTTGGACTATTTTTCTTAAGATCCCAAGAAATCCTATTGCGATCGCTCACCCCAAGCCATTTTGAACTTACATCCGAGTAAAATCGAATGTGATGAGGCTGGCCGTCCTACAAAACTCCCGTTTAGTTGCGGTTTTGGCCTCGTGGAGGTCTGATAAAGGAATCAAGTGCTGCTCGTGTAGGAACAAAGAATGGATCATATGTGGCGCTATCAAGCTTAAATTTAATAAAAAGGGAGACTTACATTGGAGCGAACGCTCGTTGTCAAATAACTGAGCGGGATAGAAGATCGGCATACATCCTTTGGAGTCACTGGCGATAAAAAGCTCGCTTCAATTATTACAGGCCCTGCTTTAAAGGTAAAATTGGAAGACTGAGAATCGAATTTGACTGCCAATGGCACAGCTGAGGTGTACTGAGCTTCTTTTGGGAGTTCCTCGTTAGTACTACCAAGATACTCATACGCAGTGTCGTCCACCACTACTACTCCTTCCCATCCAACAGGGTCAGTTGTCCAGAAACTGGGAGTTTGACTATTGAGTGTTCCACCGATCGCTGTATTCGCCGCCCACACATTAGTATATGGATTCCTGACGGCTAACGGAATAGCCGGAGCCCTCAATGGCGAATAGGACGCATCCTGGGCTGCTATGCCTCGTAAGATCGACACGAAAACTGCTGCAACGGCGCAGCGAACCGATCTAGATGCAAGTGCGCACATCTTTCCGGGCTATTGGTATGGCAGGAAAGGTCCTCTGAACTGCCTACCTAGGTGGTAAGTCTAGCTTTAAGGACTTTCACCAAATTTCTGCTTGGGAGCACCGGATATAGCGGCTAAATCAGACGGCGTGATGACTGTCGGCAGGGACTGCTGCTACAGCTTGCTGTTCTCATAAATTCATCTCAATAACACATATGGCTGTTGTAGTTATATAATGAATCAGTGCTCTCATGTCAGCGGATTATTGAACTGGCCTACAGCTCTTCCCGATGCGACAAGTAGCTGTAGTCTTCTTCTGGGGCAACCACAAGGAATAAACGTCCACAGGTTTTTGACGTCTAGCACAGGTGGCACATGTCTCTTCTGACACCTTGTTTGCGGAGTGAATGTGCATGTGAGTACCAAAAGTCACGTAAATTAGAGGGCGATAAACATGCAGGCGAGTACGCGTCCATTCCGAGACCCAGATGGCATAATCGTGCTAAATTGTATGATCATGCTGTACCTATTCAGCATATAATAAATCGCGTTATATATGCGCATAAATTAATAACGGCCGGCTGATGCGATAGCACGAGATCTGTCAGCAAGAGATAAGCTGTGTCGGATGTCGCATCAAGTATGAAAACAAGCCAAACTATCTCGTCGATTGAACCCATCGCCCACCTGGGTAAGGTCGCGTGGTTTCTTGTGAATTGATATCCACCGGCGATTGATACATCATCAATTTCGGTGAAACTTCGTTAGACAACGTGGAAGATGGTCAAGCGTTCCTGTCTTGTACAAACGACGCGTGGAGACTCGATTGTCCTCTCATGACAACAACGGGCACCAATTGAAATACGTCCTGGACTCGACAAAACAACCGATATCTGCTCCGTGTCGCAAAATCTCGCCAGAGTCGAAGATGACTGGCGTCTTTTACAGAGACTGCTGTCCCAACTCACACTTGGAGAGAAATTCCTCATAATCTAACGATCCAAGACCAAAGCGACAAAGGAACGGATCTCGCCCATCTCTAGGTGCAGTCATTCGGTAGACTTTCCTGCTTGCTCCATTTTGCAAATCGTCTACTGCTTAAAGAAGAAGTAATCACTTCACTTTGCATGTTCATCGTAACTCCAGCCCCGCTAAAGAGATGATAGCTGGGGTGTTAGGCTACTGAATAGGTGTTCTTGGTTGGTCACATGTAGCACATGTACGATGCAAACTTCTTGGAGACGGTGTTGGCGGGGGTAAAGTCGATTTCACCGTCCCAACACTCGAATATGTTGGGCGAAAAGGCGAAACCAGATATCGGGTTCGGTAGCCATGACAGATCTCGGTACTCGGGAAACTTGACAGAATGCTCGCATCCGGCCTATTAGATACGTTGTAAATGAGTTTGGGTTTTTACATTCATGTGTCTTCTGAGACTGAGCGAGTTTGATACCTCGATCCGACAGATCCAATTGTTTGACCACGGCCTGGAGTATGAGCAAATGCTCATTGCAATGCTCATTATAAATTAGAGACACTGCTGATGACTGAATAATAACACGCTGGATAAACACAGCGCTTTGATACGACCTGCGTGATCGAGTTGAGTTTCCACATTCATCTATGTAGGAAGCTTAGGACGCTTGACGTCAAGACCTGGATATACTATTTGACAGGGATTCTGAAAACGCGGCTAAGATGCACAAGGGTCGTAGGAGGTGCATAATCAACCCCGGCTTCCGCAGCTTATCAGAGATCTCCGGGCCATTTGCTCCCGTGTACAAATCAGAGTTGATTGAGGGACGCAGGTCACGTAGTATAAAAGTTTATACCAAAATAGCCCCGGCAGTCAGTCGAACTTCCTGTTTCCCCAATTTTGATATCGTCAAACTTGGCTTGATTAGCAAAGCTGTTCTTTTGTTCATCTTTGTCGTTGTTGATAGTAGACAGCAATTGAAATATGTAGGATCGAGGCCAGCATTACTTCAAGCCTCCAACAACGTATGATACACCCCGGGAAACATTCAGTACGCTTTATATAACGCATGTACAAAATAAATCGAAATAAATTCGTCTAGTTGCCAACACAAGCCAATGTCGATATTGAACTGTAATTAATATGGGTCATTTGCCGATTGGATGCTTTCGCTGACAATCCTCGGTATTTTGTAGCTCGGCCTCGGTGTTTACGCTTTGCCTTCTCGGGTTTAAGCTCCAGAGCGAGTAAGACTTCAACCCGATATTCAAGTCTGGTTCAACGTACTTGACCCTCCTGGTGCATTATTCTCGTGGAAGCCTTCTTCTTTATATGTGTAGTTCTCACCGAATTTATCATGACCGAGCACCTTAAGTCCGTACCTCACAAACGCCAACGTCGCCGCCCTGCTAAGAGCTGCGAACCATGCCGTTCTCGTGAGTGTCTCCTCCTGTGCTGCTACAGGGTGCCGTAAATGAAATATACCCTCAATTGGTACTTCAGTTATTTCATATTCCCGATCTGTGCCTGATAAAGTTTGATAGGCAAGATAAAATGCGATCGAGGTTTGCCATGCAGACCGTGCATGAGATCGCGGGCATCTCTGCTATGTACTTATAAGCCCGATCATATGCCTGTCTCGCCTGGGTCTCAACCCGATGCTGTAGAAGAAGCTGGAGTACTTTCCAGTCCACCGAGGACATTCCGGAGCGGGGACGCACCCGGTTCAACTGAGCCCCTTTGTATTATACCCGAGACCTACGACCCAACAACGTCAAGCGTCTCACAGCGAGTTAGTGCCCTAGAGCGGCTATTCCAAACCCCGGGAGGCGATTCCCGGCAGACGAGTTCCTTGAAAGATCTAGAAATAAGGTTATCTATAATCGAGCAGCGCATTGGTACTGCTTTATCCGAGCCATCCCCATCTAATAAGTCCGAACTTCGGATCAAGTTACCACGTCCACATCTTCGTCCTGAACACGAGAAAACCAGGCTATTTGGAAAAACACACTGGGTTCACTCGCTTGACCAGGTATGTCAGTAATGAAGAAAAGAGGTTCGGACACGTAGCTAACCGAGATCACAGTTCAATATTCTCTCTCAGATGCAGTCGAAGCCCTACTCTGTCGTTGATGGGGTGCAGCTCGAGGCTAATGGGGCTAGTAAGGGACTCTTGGGACCATTTTCTTCTTGTTTTGGCCGCTTTTAAAGAATAGGGCTTCATTTTGGTGCCGTTGCGGCCACAAAACATGTTCCAAAATGGTGATAACTGACTACGAGTGCTGCAGTGCTCGAAGCCGCCAGCGCCCGTCGTCGCGCCAAAAGTCACGGGGCAAACTTACTTCATGAGCCTATGCCCACGCTGCGTGAGAGTATTCCGGCCAAGTCTATCTGCGATCAGGCGATCGATGGCTATTTTCGTACCTTTGAATCAATGTTCCGCATTCTGCACGTACCTTCCTTCATGAGAGAGTATGAAAGCTATTGGACTCAAGCAGGACCAGCACCAAACGAATTTCTCATGAAGCTCACAATGGTGCTGACCATAGGAGCGATCTTCTTGCCCGATAGATCTGTGGCGAACGAGATCAAGAGAACAGCTCGCAATTGGGTATATGCTGTACAATGGTGGCTCATGGGCCCTACGGTAAGATTCAAAGCGCGACACACGCACCTCGTTTGAATTTGCTGTAAATCATGAATGAGATCCTTCGTCTACCTCGTATTTGATCACATGGCTTATACTTGTATAGGAGCGCGATGCGATGAGCATTGACGGAATACAAGTGTTTTGTCTGTTATTATTGGCTCGTCAAACCTCGGCTTTGGGGGGAACGGCGTCAATAATCACAGAGGCGTTGTCGAAGCTATCCTTCACGCTGGGTCTGCACATTGACCCTCGCTACCATTCGTTGACCCCCTTCGAATCAGAGCTTCGTCGCCGCCTTTGGCTCACAGTGCTTGAGTTGACCGCCATCACCTCCCTAAACTCCACCCTCCCGCTTCTTTTGGTCGTTGGCGACTATAATGTTTCCCTGCCTTCCAATATCGCGGATTCCAAATTGCACAAGAACGAATCCGAGTCGGCTCCAGACCGCTCTGCTAACAAGTACGAAGAGCTGGACTGCTCCCTCCAGCTCCTGCTAGCGAAATCACTACGCTCACGCATGCAGATTATCCACGAGCTCAACGATTCAAGTCGCGAGGCCATGTATGAAAAGGCGATCGCGCACTCAGACAGTCTGCAGACGCACTGCCGTGAGCTAGCTGAAGCCCTACAGCCAGAGGAGGACACGACGCGTGAAGAAGCAGACACCCCAGCAGCAGCGAATTCCTTCCACCACAAGTTCCTCGACACGTACCTCCGGCGTCTGATCCTATTCCTCCATCGTCCATTCGCACACCAAGCGCGTCAAGACCACCGGTTCCTACTCTCGCGCAAGACGTGCCTTGAGTCTAGCCTGATCATGGCGGCGCACACCGAGGAGATGGATCTACTAAGGGGAACTCTCGACGACTTTTCATACTGCTGCATCTCGGGAGGCGGGATGTTCAAGGGCGCGATGGGGCAGGATATCATCTTGGGAGTGTCGCTAGAAATCGTAACGCAGCTCGAGGAGGAAGGGCTGGACAACCCGCAGAAGACGCGAAGAAGGGATCCCCTCGCCCGCCTTCTGCAGGGCCATCGACAGCCGTTGATGCGGTACCTAAGGCACGTCCAGGGGCAGTGGAGGCAGGTTATCCGTCTGGGTCGGCCGAGCCTAAAGCAGTATCTTTTCGTAACGTGTATACTAAACCATATCGAGGCGATGGAAAAGAGGCGGGACACAAAAGTTGCTGTGCTTGACGCCATCCGACAAGGACTACGAGAGTGTACCATCTTGCTAAAAGAATCGCCAGCGTACGTAAGCACTGAGATCGCGTCTGGGTGGTTGGACGATACGTCCCCCGATACCATCGACACAATGACACTCTTCGGGTTCGACTTCAACGCGCTCGTGAGTTCACCCCTCTTTAGTTCTGGATATTATGCGAGTCTGATGTGCAGGCTCTAGGATCCCACGTGGTCAATGGGTATGCCTGATTGGACGCCGACCACGGCCGAAGAGAGTCTCATCTAAACTAACTGTGATATGTAACGTATCGACTATCACCCGTCGGAACACTAGGTACAACATGCTTTGACCAAGACGTACACTACCTAGTCTCAAACGCGTTCATGGGTATATCAAACGACTATCGGTCGTTGCGTTCATTGCGAGATTCCGCCGACAGTCGAAACGGGTCCCAATACGACAAATCTCTAATGCCACAGCTTCGAAGGTCCCCAGTAACCCATTAGCAGTGCGAGAAATAGAATGTGTAATCATACCACCAGTAGCGAAATAGAGGGTGTGTGAGCGTTATGAGGCGGGTGTTTTGGGTAAAGCACTTCGGCGCATTCCAACGGAGTGAATGCTACAGGATGGAAAAGGGGCAGGCGAGAAGATCAACACCACCTATCCGTACTAAATGAGTTCGCAACGCGCCAATTATTTGAGTCTCGCGGTCTTTCTCGATTATGAAGTCGACAGGATGATCAGCAGGACATATAGCCAAAAAGATCAGGGAGGCAGAAGCGGAAAGGCCGTCTTCATGATAGAGCATCCTGGGCCTTGTATCGCACATATCACAACTTCCCTCAATGAATCCGCTACATACACCAGGTTAACAGGAGCTTAGTACTAGATCACACAATATCGACAGAAGCCAGTAGCGGCAGAGGTGAGCAGAGACTTTGCCGTCAAGTGTAGTGCAAACACCGAAGGACTGAAACCGCGGACTATTGGAAGGGGGTATATTGGCGTCACTGACCGGATGCACAAACGTCCTGTTATTTATTTAACAGTATCACAAGAACTCCATTGCAAGGGGTCATAGACATATATTCAACAGTTTGGCTACACTGTTCGCTCAGCAACATCACCCTTGATCCCGGCTTGCGTCTTCGCTCTTCGTAGCGCGGCATGGCGGCGTGCATGATATTTGATATCCGTTTTGTGGAGGTGATTGTACAACATCCCACACTCCTTGCACTCGGTATAGTGTGTCTCGTTCATAGAGAGGCTCAACGTCGTCTGTACCGATGCCTGTTTCTTCTCTCGTTGTCGATTTTCCAAGGATTTGCCGGCGCCCAATCGACTTGAAGATGTATTTTGGATCTGGTTCAGACTGTCGGGTGTTGATTCTGACAATATAGGGGGATGCACATGCGTGGGCGGCTCCACACCACGTATCCTTTTCCATCGTTTCTTGCCGTCGTGATTCTCGTGTTCTTCCTCGTCTCCCTCTTCGTCTATACTTTGCTTCGCCACACGAGTCTTTAGCCTTCGCGCTCGCCTCTTCCTTGTGGTGATAACGGGAGGCGACGATGGTGGCGTAGTTATAGGTTCGTTGGGCTCCGATGATGGGTCAGAGGACGAATCTGAAGACGGTGTGATGGCTCGTGGTTGGGGTATTATTGTCCCGAAATAGGCGGTAATGGTGCCTTTCTTCATTGGTGGCAGGGAAGGAGACTCCGATATAGAGGACGTCGCTTTGTGTTCGGATCCTGAGGGAGCGATGTGCACCCCCCCCTTAGGAATAGTAGCCATGGAACTCTTGACGATACATCGTCGCTTTGATGTAGGCTCGTTTGAGTCTGTCGACGCACGCTTACTGTAGGTTCGGAGGGGTCGTCGACGAGCTTCCATTGAACAGGGCTTCAATGAGGAAATGTACGAACGTTCCGTTTTTCTTGGTATCCTATAATAACGAACGGTATTAGTTTCGGGCCAACACAAGACTCACAAGAGACCCCTGCTTACCGTGATGCCTCCTTCGACAGCATGCTATACGATTCCATTGAGGGCGGTCCAAAGGCTCAACAAAAGATAAACCAGATTGAAGGGGTCCAAGAAGGGGATTTGTGTAATACGTGCGTGGCCAAAAGGTGGCCGCCAAGATACTATATCCTGAATACTCAGTCACGAATATGGGCGCGTTAATGGGCAAAGCAATTAGAGACGCGTCGCGGAATGGGAATTGGAGAGATGGGAAAAGTACGCGAATGTGGGGTGACGTAACGGACAGGGGGGCCCACATTTTGCTCTTGTAATTGTTAGTCAGCTAAGCCTATGTACAAGGGTATATCTATTCAGCTGGATGCGACGAAGATAATTAAAATAACATATAATAGTACAGTACTTATATCATGAGGGATTCTTTCACGTTTCTGTTATGATCCTTTTTCGTAAGCTTGTATCTAGACCGCGTGAATCATCCGCGACTAGATATGTTTTATCATCCTCTTCACCAACGACCCAGGTCTTAACAACCTCTCGAACTTCTTTCATCGTAGCTTGCTGTTTTTCGCCCTGTGACATCCTCCATGTGTATGCAGAATATACGGCAACTTCGGTGATGGCAACCAAAATCGCTCCACCGAAGCTCAGGAATAGTCGGGTTGATACCGGCCACCACTGAGCAAGTTTCCACAGTGCAGCGCCACAACCGAAGACACTGACGAGAAAGTTGATGATCAGGGTGACCTGTTTCTGCAAATCGCCAAATTCTATATCATCGGCTTCCTCGTCGGATTTCTTGGATGGTTTGTTCACTTCGGCAAATGAATGCGCCATGGGGAATCGTTCGGCAAAGCTCTCCCGCGGCGGCGCCTTTCGTACCATGCGCTCGTATGATCTTTCTTCCTCTTCGCGTCGAAGTCTCGCCATTAATTCTTTGTACTCGTCGGTCTGCTCCCTCGTTAGCGAATTGCCGAATATCCCTTGTGTTGGCTGGATCGGACGAACCGGCTCAGGCTTCGGCGGCGGCGGAGGCACGTAGAGACTCGATCCACGGAGCATCTCCTCTAACCGGAACCCAACATGGCCGTTCGCCTTGAGGGTCTTGATCGTTTTGAGGATTTGTCCATGGCTAATGGGCTTTCCGACGGCCGGATCGCTCATGCAAGGTTCTTCGAGCTCGGTGTCGTTGAATCGGGTCTTATTGGTTATCGCATCGTGAGAATCGCCAGAGTGTCCAAGGACCAGAAGTGCCTCCACCATGGGAGGTGTCATCGTGAGAAGCACCATGTTTGCGCTTGATGAAGTGCAGCAGTTGGAGTGGTTTGGGTCATTGTAGGTTTGTTGGAAGCCAACGGCATAGGGGCTGTTGGCAGTATTACTATCCACTCTGGCATGAGCCTTGGAAATGAAAGATGGCTCGAGCTCAACGTCATACCTGGCTAGTGTCGGTGCTTTCTCGCACCAAGCGGCCGAGGTCCAGCCACAGTCACTACCCATCTCGCCATCACCGCCACAGGTACAAGAGGTACCTACCTACATACCTATCTACTAAGCTACCAAAGCCGATCAAGCTAACCCAGATAGTTTAGTGAATTTTTTCCATTCCCGCCGAGTTTAATCAATAAGAATATTCGGTATCATCCGACGAAAACTACAGCACACGCCCTCAGGTATTCACCCCAGCCCCTCGAGGTCGAGCTTCCATCCCGGTCCCGCCACCAATCCTATCTATGCTCGAATAGATTGGTTCGACGACCCAACCAGGCAATTGGGTCTTTGCGAACATCGTGGTCAAAATCCCGCCGGTATGCCGCTTCGAACGGCGCTGCTGACTGCGCGTGCAGCCGGCCGCCCGACCCTCTTCTCGACCTGCTCCGACTGTAGGAGGGCCCTATATCATCACTCCTCGCGGCGGTCGTCAGCTTGGGCTGCTGCCGTCTCCGTCGCCTCCAATGTCGTCTCCAACGCGGTGTCGAGAGCCACCAAGGGCGACATGCACATCGACCCCCTCCGGACGGTAGCTAAGGAAATGAAGTTCCTGACGGGGAACATCAGGCAGCTCCTCGGATCTGGACATCCGTCGCTCGACCGTGTCGCCAAGTACTACACACAAGCCGAGGGCAAACATGTGCGACCCCTCATCGTCTTGCTCATGTCTCGTGCGACGACCGTCTGCCCCAAAAACGAGTCTGCCCCCGCATCCGCACACGACTCTATCAATTCGTCGATATCGCCTCTCGATATACTGTCCGACGTGAACCCCTCTTCCACCCTTTCCGGCTACTCCTCCGAGCCCGAATTCGCCGATAGCGACATCCTCCCCTCCCAGCGACGGTTAGCCGAAATTACCGAGCTGATTCATACCGCGTCACTTCTTCATGACGATGTGGTTGATCACTCCGTGTCGCGTCGAGGGTCGCCATCTGCGAACTTTGAGTTTGGTAATAAGATGGCCGTGTTAGCGGGTGACTTTTTACTCGGCAGGGCGTCTGTTGCGTTGGCGAGGTTGCGGAACGCCGAGGTCATCGAGCTCCTAGCCACTGTCATTGCGAATCTAGTCGAAGGCGAGTTCATGCAGCTTAAGAACACAGCCCGTGACGAGCGGAATCCTACCTATTCTGAAGACATTTTCAACTACTACCTACAAAAGACATACCTTAAAACCGCTAGCTTAATATCAAAATCCTGCAGAGCAGCGGCACTGCTTGGTCGCGCCGACGCGATAACGGTCGATGCTGCTTACATGTATGGGCGAAATCTAGGACTAGCATTTCAGTTAGTGGATGACATGCTAGACTACACAAAGTCGGGTAAGGATCTTGGGAAACCAGCAGGTGCGGATCTAGAGCTGGGCCTGGCAACAGCGCCCTTATTATTTGCATGGAAGACAACCCCTGAGCTAGGTTCCTTGGTGGGAAGGAAGTTTGAGCAGGAGGGCGACGTACAAAGGGTAGGTTCAATGCGATCCATGCATCCTATGATGGTCTTTGCTAACTAGATCACGATAGGCGCGCGAGCTTGTCATACAGAGCAATGGGATAGAACAAACCAGAGCGTTAGCGGAGGACTACGCCCAACGGGCAATCTCCGCTCTCGATACTTTCCCCGAAAGCGAAGCCAAAGATGGTCTCATCGATATGGCCATGAAGACGTTAAAACGTCAAAAGTAAATAAATGTACAGCATTACAATTGTACCATCACAACAACATAGAGTTATTAGACCAAGATTGTGCCTTTGTATATAAGAGGGGTCAGGCACACCATCATCAAAATCATATCTGGATAATGTACAACACCAGTAGGAGAGAGTGGATGGAAAAAAGGCAGCCAGCCGGTCGACAACCTTCAACTCAACATTATACCATTTTGCATAATATGCTAAAACAATAGAGTCACGATACAGCTAGTATCCTGTCATGAATAGAATTGACATGGAAACTCTTCCGCATTCAACCAATCAGCCCACCCCTGGCAATACCAGTTTATAACCCGTGTAAATAAATGGGATCTACAAAGACACCATGCCATTTGCCCCCCTTAAGCTAGTATTGGAGGATTATAGTCGGCGCAGTAGAGTGATACGAGAGGGTTCTAGGAAGGTTAGATTGAAAGACCACACACATGCAGCAAATCAGACTCACCAGTGCAGTAACTTGGCAGCACAATCTCACACCGGGGCAGTCCTGAATCTGGTCCTCACCTATACAAACACAATTAATACCAATGGTCACCCGTCTATTCCTTTACATTCCTTCAAGAATAGAATCGAACAGAGAACGACCCGCAATAAAGATAGCCAAAACTCACAGACGAGCCCATTCACATCATTCGGGTTAAGGCTATACCCGTAGATAGCGGCAAGAAACACAACGATAGGCAAGTCGCCCGCGACTGTCGCGCGGCAGCACTGCAGCGTCCCATCATTACCTCCCTTCGATGCCGCACACTGTGACGACGGGTGCGGTGTGTAAAGCAAGGCCGGTGGCTCTGAGTTGCCTGCGTTTCCGAGGACTTGAAGGTGTTAGTTTTAGTGTTGGCCGATAGCTCAAGTCTATGTAGTGGATGCGAGCGACAGAAGAATAGGTGGGAATATGACGGTTGGGGGAGGTAGATGGACCTTACGACTGACGACGGGACTGAGCGGACCCGTCGGGGACGGGAGGGGGGATGGGAATAGTAATCTGGCCCCGATGACGAGCGGGCTGAGAAGAGTGACTGAGATGACGAGCGGGAAAAACATTGTGAAAGTGCTTTCTTGCTCGCTTGCTGGGGTGGTGACGCTACCGAGACTTGCGTCGTTCGAGTCGCTGGTATCTAGGGACGTTGACTAGTTTCAACAGGTCGAACTGTGGTAGTCTTGCCGTAGGGTTATAGATCTACTGAAAATCGACTATGTTGATATTTGATATCATATAAACTCAGACGAAGTTCGGTGGCTAAGCCAAGCCAAGAACAGGACACAAGATTGACGAGCTGACGCTTTTATATCGGCATCATTATTGTGAATTCTTCAGTCTTTTCATTTGGATGCTGATATAATCCATCAGTTTGATTCAATTAGAGTACGAGTACCACAGCCGAGCGGGAGCTACAGTAGCCTCTCCTTTTGAGCTGAGATCCATATACCGGGATCGTGGGCCGAGAGGTGGTATTCTTCGATATGGATCGCCTAATTCCCCTACATGATGCATGCAATTTCGATTGTATCTTGTGAATAGGGTTATTACACTCGGGGTCCACTGCCTGCACGGCATGCAGCTGAACAATGATTACAGGTTGATCCTTGAAGTGACTTAACAATTCCGCTTCACGAATACGTTTGCACTCACTTACTGTATATAACTGAGACATGATAAGTCGCACTTCAAAAATAAATGTAGTATACAGTAATACGTGTCTTGCATCAGATCTTGGTTCTCGAGTAGACCTCCACGGGCTTCGGTGGCGTTATATTCACTTCCAGCGCCTTATGTCGACCGAAATTCCCAATGTCGTTTCTCACGCTCATATCAGCCAAATCCCCGGTTTACAGCAGTATAAGTCGGACCGTAATTGGTCACAGCGGAATATCATAAGTCGAGTCTTATGCCGACCAAGATGGAACAAGGGGGCTAAGACGCTGCACTTGGTGATCTCTATCGCCAATCCCCCAATACGTGCGTCGTGTTGACGCTGATTGGTCCCTGGTAAAGGAAAAGTTCCCTATACAGCCAATGGACACGCACCTCATATGATCAGAATGGGAAATCGTACGACCATTGCTTTTGGGCGTATCTGATATATGTATTCGTCGACCTGGGGAGCGCAATCTTGCATATACTATTTCTCAAGGAAGCCCTTCATGAGGCCTCAAAAGTTTCTCATGCATCAAGTAGTCGATCAGGCGAGCCGATCGCCGTTGAACTACGACGGCGCCTTGTCACTATGTGTGTCACACATCCACGCTTACTACCATGCACATAGCTTCGTTATAGTGGCTGTCGATAACGTGCTTATGTATCTGTGTATGCCACCAGTAAGAAAAATATAGCCCATAATTGGCAAGCGGAGTAATCAGTAGATCTTTTGCATTTTTTCCCGTCCTGGTCAGCCGCGGAATCCTGAATTAAACACCTCTGTTTAATCATATGGCAGCTTTCAACCTTGCCTCTCTGTGATCGAAAGATACATATGCGGATCCCGTTTTCTCCAAAAGGTATTACGCCCTAAGAGGGAAATTCGTGCCGGGCCTTCTGTCCTTGTAACCATCAGACTGGGGGCCTTTTGGTAATCGCCGCGATTCGTCGCAACTGAGCTTGATACTGGACAAAAATGAATCCCGCTCGTAGCAACAGGAAACCAAATCAGTTTCTCGGTTCAGCTGGGTAAACGAGAACCCAAGCTAACCACCGAACTATTTCGGGCCGGCTGCGGGATAATTGATCATTAGCGAGGACATTTGCAGGCATTGTGTTGAAGGTAATTCAACACCGGATATGCTTCTTCCCGCACTCTACTTGGTGTGTTGTCCTCTGTACTCGACGAGCTGTCACTTGAACTACATATTCAATAAGCATGATATCAATCATAGACGAGATTACCCGTCAGTCGCTTGTCTAGTGTTAATGATTGGTGCAAATCCAAGCCCATAGGCTTGCGGCGTAACTATTAGACTTGCATAATTTTATCGGTTTGCTTACACTACACGGCTGATAGTGACACGGAAAATTGTTGAGTTTTCATATCACGGCTCGTTACGAGAATCTTCCAGTCAGCAAACAGAACGGGCATCGGTGTTACAACTATCCGTCTACTTTTGTTACGTGGTTCTAACTACAAACATCTTCGGGTACAACAACAAGCGGCATGACTAAGATCCAAAAGGTCACGGTAGATCTGTTATATAACTTGGTTTACGTCTGAATGGACATGGATATTGCTTGGATCATCATCGAACGTTTTCGAATATTGAGGTCGTTTGTCCGTCATCACGCCTTCGACTTCCTGAGCAATGACATCTCTATCCGGCGCTATCTTCTTTATTGCCCCTAGAATACTAGGGGCAGCGTGTATCATCGCTCTTATCATCACGTCTCTCAACTTGGTCCGTCGCTTATTCTCAAATGCCTCATTGCCTAGCGACTTGCCCTGGGTTGGCGTGGGGGGGTACAATAACAGTCTCGGTAGAGCCAGGGCCAACTTAACTAGTTTTTTCTACCTTATGAGACTTCTGGATGAAGGTTACATGAAGGTTTGTTTAATAAGTTGCGCCTAACTTAGCCCATCCTCGTCTCAAGTTGACCCGGATGCTGATCGTTAAAATAGTACTCGAAAAATGACCAAACATACGTCCTACCCTACTTCATCAACGGGCCACAGGTGATTCTTCCACCTTCTCAGATCCTGTGGCTACTAGAGCAGCCAGACGATGTGCTGAGCCAAGAGCATGTAAACCGACAGTTCTTAGAAGCCAAATACGCCTTCTTCCACGCGAACAGGGTCAAGGAACCGGTACATCCAGAGATCATCCAACACCAGCTCACCAAGAAGCTCGGTAATTTCGCCGACGATATAGTCGATGAGGCGCGCACTGTTCTGGAAGATTGTTGGGGCACAGACACAAAAGAATGGCGCGAAGTGAGGGTATACGATACCATGCTCCATGTCATTGCAAGACTGTCTATCCGTGTCTTGATGGGCCGCGAGTTTTGTCGGGATGAGACGTTCATGACTATCTGCAGCAATTTTATCCGCAAAGTGGCCATTTCAGCTGCCGCTATTAGTCTCTTTCCTGGCTTCCTCAAGCCGTAAGTGATTAACCACATCTATTGTTTGATCGTATTAATAGGGAGCCGAAGGATGGAATCACAAGGAGTAAGCACTGATGTAGTAGTTATGTAGGATCGTCGGCCCGATCTTCACGCTATTCGACTATATTCTATATTTTCGCTGCAAGAACATTCTGATGCCCATTATTCGTGAGCGATTAGATCAACTCCGAAACCCCGGCACGGATAAACTTCCACTTGAAGGCCAAACGATGCATGTATGTAGCGATAACTTATTTCAGTTAAATGGATGTTTGAAAGCATCTTTCTGCCGCTGACAGACCTCCAGGACGATTTTATACAATGGTCGGTCGACCACGCAATCTCGAAACCCGCTGTGAACCTCGTCGAGTTGGATCCTCGCGTCATCACCGCGCGGTTCTCTGTCTTGACCTTCGCAGCGATCCAGTCGTCAGTGATAACGCTAACCAACACTATCTTCGACCTGGCTGCCTCATCCGAGTGCGTAGATTCCCTTGAGGCGATGCACGAGGAAGTCACCGGCGAGATCGGGGCCGCGGACAAACCGAAAGGTTGGTCGAAGAAGGCCCTAGGGCGAATGAAGCGGGTTGACTCGGCGCTGCGCGAGAGCATGCGCCTCAATGGCTTCCTCGAGCGCGGTGTCATGAAGATGGTCGTGGCGCCCGAGGGCGTCACACTCCCCAATGGCTCGCATATTCCTTGCGGTACCAAGGTTGGCGTCTCCGGATATAGCATTCACCGTGACGAGGGTAATTACCCCGACGCGGAACGATACAATGCCTTTCGATTTGTTCGGGGTCAGGAACCTGCTATAGGAGAGGAGAAGAGGCCTCAAGGACTCATCAATACCAGTGAGAAGTTCATGGGTTTTAGTCATGGATCGCATGCTTGGTGAGTTGCTCCTATGCTGGATTAATCGATGTATTAGATCTAACCGGCTCTGTTTGGGTGGATAGTCCCGGCCGCTTCTTCGCAGCGAACCAGCTAAAGATCGCGCTGGGTCACATCGCATTGCTTTATGAAATTGAGCCGATTTCAGAGAGACCGGTAAATAGGTGGTTCTTTGGGCATATTGCACCTCCTCTGACCGAGACATTAAGAGTACGGCGCAGATCAAGTTAGGGTTCAGGCATGTCGCGGTTCGTTCATTTGGCGATGACTATCGCGAATGATGTTTTTCTATTGGAATAGAAGTATTTGAGATTAATTATAGTGCTATGCCATTTTTCTTAGCTCCAGGATAATGATCCAGCAAAGCTGACCACAAATCCTCTCCTCCTAGTGATAGGTCCGTAAACGCAGGACACGCCAAGTCCAACAACGGGGCAGCGAGAACAGAATCGACGAGCTCCAATGGGGTCCCGATAAGTTTTACGATAGTTGATAAGCTGTTCGGCGCAAACGTCTTGAGTGCGGTTAGAGCGAAACAGATGAGGTTGTTTCCCTCCAACAACGTAGCGGCATTTAGCACACCGCCTGTGAGGTCCGCAATGTCAACACCAGCGAAAGTGTTCACTTGACCTTGGTTCCCACCGATGCTGAGTAGGGCTGGGTACTTGACTGTCCAGGCCACTAGGTCGAGGTTGTAGTCGACAAGGCTATAATCCACAGTTCTACGGTACCAGTTCTCAGGGATCCTTTCGTGCCCTTCTTTGTAGACATTGACGCCGTTTTCTTGCGAGACACCGAAGAAGCTAGACAGAACCTCTTTTGCTGAGAGAGTATCAGCATACGTGCATAGATGGAGGAATGGAAGGGGAGAGGAGCAAGATGTGAGGCAGCAGTGAACATACAGAGGTGGCCACCTAGAGGATATTCCTTCGTGTTGTTGCTCAGGAAGCGACCCATGAAGGCGTAACCAGCGTTCCGAGCTATCGTTCCCGAATAAGGACCGTAATAAAAGATCGGATTCGTAGCAATGCTCTCGGAGAAACGTTCAGCAGCAAAGTCGGCCAAGCCATCCATCGTTATAAATCCATCATCTCCGGCAAACCCGAGTAGCTTCTCAAAGAGGGTTATATTCATCGTGTACGCATCGCCAGTAACGTAGAGGTCATTGCGCGTAGGTGACGAGTCGGATTCAATGATGTTGTGACTACCAATCAACCCTCTCGGTTTCCCCAGCAGCCCAAGAAGATTTCCGAGTATGTTGCTCGATTTCGAAGACACTCCGCCAATGGAGAACCCGGGATGCAGCGACGCAGGGTTCCCGACGTATGCCGTTACTACACCGGCCAGCAATGTGATGAGGTCGAGACTCATTCCATAGACTACCACCTTGTTAGTAGATTAGATAACCCAACCGCTTTGAGGTCCTCTGTGCTGCTTACCTGTGTTAGCCGGCCCTAGGACGTCTAGAAACTATTGTCAAGTCAGATTGTTTCAAGGAAACGGCAGTTCCGATAGAACATACACCTACGATACCATCGCGCGGGATGTAGCCATGGTTCGCTAGAGCATTGAGACCTGGGCATGGCCCTCGTAAGTCGCCATTCTGTAGGTCTGGCGCTTTGAATGCGTATTTCCCAGACACTACCAGATCTATCAGCCTGTGGCATTCCAGACAGCGACTGGGCCGCGATTCGTATCGAGTGTTTGCTAACCATTAATAGGAGTGGTCAAAGGATCAAATAATAATCTCTTCTCCTTCAACTGTACCAAGTGTTCACGTATCTCATCGATTGATCTATCCGTGAGAAAAGACAGAGATTCATCACGTTGTGCGAGCCGTGCCAAGTTTTCAATTGTCGGGAAAGCAGACGTTGCGGCGAAGGCTCCCGCGAGGATGATACCGCAGCGCATCTTTAAGGCGCGTTCCCAACCCGGCAAATTGTCATCAGGAACAGTTAGTAGAGTTTACTTATTGTGAAGATTTCTGCTGAAGATACAGCAAAGATGATGAGGGATAACTAGAGACACTAGTAACCCGTCTTGAAGTAAAGAACATGGACCATCTTAAGTAAAAGCCGCACCCCAAGGTTTTGAGACGCTCTCTCGGCGTCGTCGACATCTCACACTAATTCATAGGCTGGAACGAGCGAGGGATCAAGCCTGACCTTTTGAGGCATCAAGTACAAACCTAGCGTAAAGCTATCTTCTGGAGAAATTGTCTAGCGTCCTAATGGAGTTAGTTTTGAATGTGAGCTCGAGATCCTACCCCTGATCCGTCCCATCCGGCCAATAAGAGTTTTCATGATCTTGATGATCTACGATACCCCTGGTCTTCCGCACTAAGGGCAGAAACCATATGGATGTTCTAGACTCGTCCTAGGTATCAAACTATTACTTAACGACCAAGTATCACGGGTAGTTTTATATCGTTTTCTTGTTTTAATAAGCTATGTTCTTTGGTTTGGACTAATGGAGCTTTGGTGGCTTATGGCATGTATGTGGTTCCTTGTTACTTCGACCGCTGCAAGTGCGCGTGGAGTTATGACGCCTCGTCCTAGCTAGCTGTGGCCTGTGTACGTATATCTTGTCGATAAATAGTAATGCATGACCACCACAATCTACATCAAACTCTCCGAGATAGCGAACCCAACAAAATAATATTATGGCAAATCGTGGACCTTCCTTGCCTCGACGCACTGACTGCAGTTCTACATATTCCCAATTCCGTGACTCGTCTCCTTCAATGCAGCCCTCACGAAGTGTTTTCGCCTCCAAGACTGACTCATGGAGCTGGTCGAACTTCCATAATGCGATTCCAACATTGCAAAGGAGTTGGGGCGTTACTGTATGCTGACTTCGTGTTGGGTACGAAAGATGCCTCATCTAACGAATCGGTTCACGTCCTCCTAGTGCTCGACAGGTTAATTGCACCATCGGGAGAAGCCGTCTCCTTTCCGTTTGATAATCTAATAGTCTTCTGACAATAAGTCTCCATTAATATCAGTCTTAGAGGAGACAAGCACATGGCTATAGGCTCCAGGATGAGGAAAGCCTCGTGTAGAGCCATATTTACTGCTAGCATTGTTCACCCCTTTAGGAAGCCGGCAAGAAATTATCGGCCATGAATCTAAAAGGCTTCAAGCGAGTAAAGCCTGCAGAGGCAGCCATGAGCGACAGAAGATATGTTGCCCTGCAACACCATAGATTGTTCCGTCACCGAGTTCCCGTTGGCTTTCAGACCTAGTCGGCGACCGATCGAGCAGATCGGAATAATGGTGTAGATCGAGCACAGCGCATGTTCTGATTGATGCGCGTATTAAAATAGCTAAGCACTCATGAGATATGGCATGAAGCTATCAACACTCAAAATTTTGTGTATCATTAGCGAAAATATTTTCATGAATTAGGTGGCCAATGTTAAGTCAAAACCAAGTCATGCGACTCAAGTTGTCCATATTCTAATAGTTTGAAAGCGGCGAGGCTCATCATTTCGAGTCGCGAGGGTATTAAATCGCTTATTTCGTAACCCCCCAACGTCCGTTGTCTATACTCTCATTCCCTTGGTTTCCGATTCCCCACGTAAAATCTATGCGTACACAATCGTCACTCGCACATCTCTTGCATCACCGGTATGTCGTTCGGAAACCTCGTCATGGCTCCTAGCTACACACATATCCTTACTGGGATTGACGACCTTCGGCTTAAGGTGATAAACCCGCTGACACTACCTGTAGGTGATTGGCAGTATCCAAACTGTTCGTACATCGTATTATGTCGAACCCGCGAATCTAGGTATGCGATCTCGTGGTCATTCTCGTATGGCATCTAAAACGGATGACTACCCGAGACTCCGTATGTTTCCCATGGCATGCGTCTTGCACGTCATTAAAACGGTATATAGGCGAAATATACTAGAAAGGTCGCTACCCCATATATAAACTTCATTCTCCGGCGCAGTCCTCTCTGCAAGAATCTTCGCGGGTCGTAACCGGCGTTGAGTAAAGCGTGACCTACGAAATCTAAGATACGGAAGATGCTGGCGAGCAAGTGAGTATACTGTCCTCATGATCGTCGTTAGGTAATGTAAGAATTAGATGACTTACAGGTTTATCAAAAAAATACCAAAGCCAAATCTCGGAAGAACACCTTGATTTGACTTTCGAAGAACGGTTGAACGGGCCGAGTAGGCCACTGGAGGTATCCGCAATATGGTCAAGATAAGCTCTGTGAAGAGGAGCCTGGTATATTTGCGCTCGTTGTTGGTGCAGATGCGGAAGATGAAAACCACCACAGATATCATCGCCAGCGCAAAGTCGATCTACACGTAAAATGAGAAGAGTGCCAGAAAAGACGACGGAGAGAAGGTAGAAGCGTACACTGGAGGGAATCAAGACGCCCGGCTGGAGTTTGTAGCGAGTCCATGCAAGGACGGCGCAAAGGACGCCTATACCGAACTGCAGTACGGCCATGGCGAACCAGACGACAAGGACAAGTCGCCGCCTGGCGCGACATCTAGCATGCAGGCGGTCTACACCATCATCGCGACCATTGTTCACAACAGGCCAATTACAGAATTGACATATGTAGCCCTCATCGCCATTTGCAACTTTGATAACTGGCCAAGGGTTGATGTGATAATCTACGGTGATGCGGCTACTCCAGCAGCGGAAGCATACAGACTGCCACGAAAAGGCGCCTAGAGTGTTGTCGACGACGAGACGATCGAGCCCCGGAGTACACAGGCACTCGTAGCAGCATGCAGTCAGGGCCAGGCTGGCCACACCATTGCGAACGAAGAGTCGACGAACGAGATCTGGAGTGATCACGTGATAATAGAGCCTACTAGACCGTCGTAGCTGCAAGAGGCTCTCGAGATCCAGATGCGCGATGATGAGATAGTGAAGTTCCAAGGGCAGGGTAAGTAAATCACTAGTTGAAGCAGGTCCAGGGGGAAGATGTGGCTGTGAATTACGGTTATGAGTTCCCTGGCTGTTGTAAATGCTCAGCTCGTAGCCCGAGTTGTAAGGGGGCATGGTGACGACCTGGACGATGATGAAGATGAGAATGATATACGCTGGTGAGCTGAGCTGAGTTGGTTTGGCGATGGCTTGACAATCAGGATCATGACCGCGATGGCGGTCAGAATGAAGTAGACGGCGACACCGACGGCGACGGCGGCGACGACGACGGCAAAGACGAACCGAGCCCGTTACTGGTCCCCGTTTCTACGGCTGCTTGCTGCTTCTGCTGGTGTTACTGGCGACGTCGACTCGAGTGGCGAGAGAGAAAGAGAGAGAGAGGGAGGGACAGCCAGACTTAATGTCGAAACCTGGATCTGAGAGAGAGACCAAATGCTCTCCGGGGATTGAGAACACTTTCAGAGGGGCTATTAGTGTGTCCATGAGGGCTTTGTGCAGACATTTCCTGCCCCAAAACGGATACACGGCAGTGATGCATCAGACAATCAAGGACGGGTTCTGGCCGCGACAGCTTCGAGATGGGGCTAACGTGTGCCGATGATCCGGGCCAAGCACACACACCTGGGCCGACCGACCTCTGCACCTAACTGGGTTATGTACCTAGACTACCTGCCTGAGGTAGCCACAGCGGCCCTACAGGCTTAGTGCACAGCGGCGCAAAACGCTAGAAAAGCTACTACAGCCCCCCAGTGTGATGGTGGTAGAGCGTGGCACTGTATTCACCACCTAACGTAGGGCACGCGGCCGCAATCTTATCTCTGGGAGACTAAGTAAGGCTGACACGCAGACAGTGCGGACTTGGACAGAACACCTCACCCAGGTACCAAGCCACCTTGTCAGGTACGCGACTCTTCCGTCATTCCCAAATCATCTAATGCGGATAACCTGCGCTGAAACATCAGCAGGGTCTCAGTAACTGCATACGCACGACAGTACCAACCTACCAGGTCATTCTAACGGGTATGACGGGAACCCGAGTTGAACAGAACTTCATCCTTTATCATCCCCATCCCATCTTCCACAACTACAACTACGTATACTTGATTAGTTGTACAGATTACCCCATCTTGCTGATCTCCCTGGTTTCAACCTGGCAAGGACAACAGGCCGACATGATTGGCCAACCTGATCATGTCCAACCGAAACCTTGTCGCGCAACGTCGCGCAACACATAAGAACACCCCCGGAGCCGGATATCCATCTCGAAATCTTTACCTGAGTTGAGGCGTCAGCTGAGCTTTATCGGCTACATCAGTGCAACTCGAATATGCAGTACTTCACATATGTACCGGACATAGCACACCTGTTCGCTTGAGCATCGGCTCGATCATCACCTCACACCGGTTCTTTGGTTCGACCTGGCGACGACGTTTCAGAGTCTGGCGAGCCTGGCAGCCTGGGTTCTTTTCTTATTCTGAATGACAGACAGATCAGTCGAGTCAAATCCCACCTATTCGGCGCGCTTATGCAAAGAAAGGGCGCCCGCCACCATTTAGTCTACGCGAGCCGCGAGCACGACCATTTGGCATCTAGATGATTGGGACAACCCCCGCCCACATCCCGGCACGCGAAACCCGCTATTAGATTACATCTCGGAAAACGGCACAAGTTGCTTGGGCAGTCTCGCGTTCCAACACCCGGGCCGACCGGCACTGCGGCTGTGAACCCTCCTCTAAAATCGTCTCTTGTCCCCAGTATATTAAGACATGACATGCATCCTATCGTAGTGCACATGTTATGTGATCACCGATTACCACAGAGGTGCGCACAGTCGGCAATCGGCTACTTCGTCACATCCAAAGGTTATTGTATGTTTGTCGCCAGTCCCATGTAGACTGCCATTGTACGTAATATTAGCCTGGTAGCTAGAATCCTTGTATAACGTGAACCCGATGTAAGTAGGCAATCTAACCCAGGACATCAATGCTACAGTACAGTTTCTAACGTAGTAGTCAGCACTACCGCTTCCTACCAAAATTCTCAGTATCGCGAACAGCCTATTGAAATCAAGTACATGAGATCCGCTTAGTGTCACGTGGATTCGATACTAACTGACCCAGACGATTATAGAAGAAACGAACGGGAGTCATCCCACTACGATTCACGTCTTTACACTAGCACAAGTAAATACCTGCCAAATCAAACTTATAATACAGCCATAGTCTTTTCTGCCGGGTAAGACGAACGTTGCGATGGCAGATACGGCTCCCAAAGTAGCCGAGGCAGAACGTGAGGAGTTGGCCGAAGTCTTAGGCAAAAAGGCTGATGCACTTGTGGAGCTAATACGAAAGAGCAAGCATTTCATCGTGTGTACAGGAGCACAGGAGTGTCCACCTCTGCAGGTTCGATGATCCCTTGACATGAAAGAATGCACCGTATCTGACAATATTAGGAATTGCGGATTTTCGGGGTCCCAACGGTGTTTGGACTTTGAGAGCCCAGGGCAAGCAAGCACAGAATCGAAAAAGCATTCCCCAAGCTATTCCAACGCCGACACATATGGCACTTGTCGAGCTGCAAAAGCATGGCATCTTGACCTATCTAATTAGCCAGAATTGCGATTGCCTACATAGAAGAAGTGGTATATTGCCGGTACGTTTAAGTCGTCGAAACAATGGACATACCGTCCATCTCTTTGTTGGTCGGGATGCTATCTAAAGCTCGTCGAGTAAGTAGAATAGGATATCTGAGCTCCATGGCAATGGCAACAGAGAATACTGCCAGGACTGTGGGAAAGAGTATATTCGCGGTCGGTGCAACCGTTTTAATAATGCCCTGATACAAGTACTAACTATCTTTAGATTTTCGTGCTGTCTCCACGTATGAAAAATCGATACACGATCATCGTACAGGGCGGGAATGCGCACTATGTGGTGGCCCATTACTTGATACCATTATCAATTTCGGCGAGAATCTATCTGAAGAGCCTCTGCGGCTTGCACGTAAGCATGCGGATATTCCTAGTACTGGGTTCATCACTCACGGTCTCACCGTCAAATGAGATCCCCGAAGTTGTTGGTGGGAAGCGGGGAGCTAAGCTGGCAATCTGCAAGCTTCAATCTACGCCAATAGACCGTCTCGCTGACATCCGCATCTTCGCTAAAACCGACGATCTTATGACTCGGGTGATGGCTAAGCTAGCCTTGCCGATATCGCCCTTTATCCTACGGCGTCGATTAGTGATTCGAGTGGAAACAGGGACAGATGAGCGGCAGCAGTTAGTGGTCCAAGGTATCGATGTAGACGGGACTCCGGCAACCTTTCTTCAGTCAGTGAGGCTCGATTACAACCGGCGCGTGGTGCGATCCGAGCCGTTCGTCATCAATTTCCGTAACCATCCGGAACCTGGGACGCGGTTGAAGCTTGAGCTAGAATTCATGGGTCACTATAGCGAGCCCAATCTCGAAGTCGAGCATATCTATGGAGTCGTAGGCAGCCCAGAGACACATTACCTACTTGAATACAATCCAGTCGATGGGAATTGGACAGCGACTGAATCAAAGAGTTCGCATCTTGATCATAGAGCTCGGAACACAAGAATCGAGAAGGTAGTTGTAGACCTCGCTACTGACTGATTAGTATCGATAGCCATAGCCATGATATAGTTCAACAATTGTAAGCAGAGGTATGGTGTAAATGAACCTGGCTTGTTGTTGCTAAAATTGTTTCCAGGCGACATCAGGCACGAAGGCACTCTGTCATTCAACTTTTGATATTTGGAAGGTTAAGGGGTCGCTTAGGCAAAGAGTTCTAGATTACTACCTCGATAAATACACACAATGAATGATCTGTCTAATTGCATAACACGGAAGGTACCCAATACCAGCGCATCCCGAGGAAACCATCTACCCAAGAAACCAGTGCCACTCACCATACACTATCCACCCCAGCAAGAGTTTCACTCAGTGAGCATGGATAAGGGAAAAGACGAATATTACCATCTCGGCTCCTACCGCAGATCCATCAGCACGGAAGATGCCGAGGCACTAGAGTGGTTCAATCGTGGCCTAATCTGGAGCTACGCATTTAACCATGAAGAGTCAGTGAAATGCTTTGAGCGGGCCATCGAGCAGGACAACAACTGCTGTATGGCATATTGGGGCCTCGCTTATTCTCTCGGTCCCAATTATAACAAGCCGTGGGAGTTCTTCGATGCTGCCGAACTGGAGGCTACGGTCCAACGGACCCATCAGGCCGTTCAGCATGCTCGACTTCTGGCAGCGACTCACAACGCCTCGCCTCTCGAGAGAGCACTTGTTAATGCGCTACAATCACGCTATCCTCGTGAGCACGCAGATGAAAATTGCTCAATATGGAACGAGAGCTATGCACTCGCTATGGGGAAAGTGTACCAGGAGTTCAGTGACGACCTCGATACGACGGCCCTATATGCGGATGCACTGATGAATCTCACTCCGTGGCAACTCTGGGATCTAAAAACCGGCGAACCTGCTTCTGGAGCTCGGACACTCGAGGTCAAAAAGATTCTTGAACAAGCTATGGCTCAGAAAGGCGGGTCACGTCACCCAGGACTCCTGCATCTGTACATCCACCTCATGGAAATGTCGCCGACCCCTGAGAGTGCACTAGACGCAGCCAACACACTTCGCGATCTTGTGCCGCATGCCGGACACCTAAACCACATGCCAACGCACATAGACGTTCTAGTAGGCGACTACCAAGCCGCGATCGACTCGAACCAGAAGGCAATCGTCGCCGACGAAGTTTTCTTCGCGCGTGAGGATCCTCTCAAGTTTTACACACTTTACCGAGCGCACGACTACCACTTTCGTATCTACGCTGCTATGTTTGCGGCGCAGTCTGCCGTCGCACTTGAGACTGTGGGTCGACTCGAAGCAGCGCTTTCCGAAGAGCTTCTGCGTGTCGAATCGCCACCCATGGCCGACTGGTTAGAGGGGTTTCTCGCTATGCGTGTTCACGCACTCATCCGCTTCGGACGATGGCAAGAGATCATTGACCTCGCGTTACCGGCAGATCCAATCTTATATAGTGTAACGACTGCCATGACATACTACGCAAAAGGCGTGGCTCTCGCCGCCACAGGCAAAGTGGAAGAAGCAGAGGGACAACAAAAACTCTTTGCCAAAGCGTATAAAGCCGTTCCGATATCGCGAATGCTCTTTAATAACAAATGTGTCGACATCCTACAGGTAGCTGAGGCGATGCTGGACGGCGAGCTCGAATACCGACGCGGCAACCACGAATCTGCTTTCTCTCATCTTCGGCGGGCGAGTAAGCTAAGCTATGCACTGCCATATGATGAACCCTGGGGTTGGATGCAGCCGCCAACACATGCGCTCGGTGCCCTGCTGACCGAACAAGGTCGGTATAACGAGGCTCTGGAGCTCTACGAAGAGGATTTGGGATATAGCGGTTCGCTTCCGCGGGCACTACAACATCCGAAGAATGTGTGGGCGCTACACGGCTACCATGAGTGTTTGACCAAGCTCAGTCACTCGAAAAAAGCCGCAGCTATCAAGAAGGAGCTAGACGATGCCATCAAAAACGCTGATATACCCATCAAATCGTCGTGTTTCTGTCGTATTCAGACATCGTAGGCTTTCATTTCGTCAATACTAACTCAGAGAAGGAGATGGGTACGAAAGCATACTAGCATTTTATGAAATGCTTCATACAACTATACTCTTTCCCTTTTCTTCGCAACCCCTTAAACAAATATCATACATGCAGTGTCCTTCACTCAGGAACTGATAGCCTTCAGAATAGCCTCACCAACCCCCCTCGCACTAGCAGGGTTCTGCCCCGTGATGAGTCTCCCCTCATCCTGGACAACCACAAGTTCAGCCAAGGGCTGATCCGCCTTCCTATAGTTGCCCCCTACAGCCTTGATCCTGTCTTCCAGCGAGAACGGCATGACCTCCGTCGTACCCGCAATATCCTCCTCGGCATTGCTAAACCCGGTGGCCACTTTCCCAGCAAGGAGGGGTTTCCCATCACTCCTTTTCGCATTGACGAGGACGATCGGACCATGACACACGGCGGCAACAGGTTTCTTCTTCGCGGTAAATTCCTCGATAAGAGCAATGCTATCCACATCGTCGACGAGGTCGAACATCGGCCCCTGACCGCCGGGGTAAAACAATGCTTCAAACTCGTCCGCGCGACCCTTGAACGATGCCAGGGATTGCGTCTTCTCCCAGACGGCCTTCTTATCCCTCAGAAATGCCTGCGCACTTGCGTCGTCTTTGAATCTCTCCACCGATACCGGGTCAAGCGGCGCAACGCCTCCCTGCGGTGATGCCGTCACAATCTCGATACCCGCTTCTGTGAGCACGTCGTATGGGTGCGCAAGCTCAGGGAGGTACCATCCTGTTGGCATTTTGGCGGCTTCGATGTACCCGAAGGATGTCAACACGACGAGGACCTTGGGCGCCATGGTGGGTTAATGATGACGACGATTTCTTGTCACTTTGTTATCAAGCGTGTAACGTTTTTAGACCTGGATAAGGTCTTATGAACGTAATTGGGAGACGAGCTGAATGCTGGGACGTTTTATACACATAGACAATGATGGTCTTGCATATATATATATACACGTCTTCCCAGTAGTTTTGTCCCGTTTAGGCAGGCTGTTTCTTTCTTCAACATCATCACACAAACATAGAAACCCCTATAGGTGACGCTGAAGGGTTGCAATACGCACTAATAGCATCACCATAGTAGATTAACCTTTAATCATATCAGACCCCGGAGAATAGAGGTCAAATCGCTAGAATTGCGGCTCCGTGGACTCCGTGGACTTCGCCACTGAGTAGCTTCCAGTCACACGGCGAGCGACAAGCGGTTAGACTCACGGTCTCTCACTGACGCCAACCGTGAAAACCCCGAAAGCACTACATTGCAGGCAGTGGGTGTAGCGGTGTTAATAACTTATCCAAACCTTTAAACGTTATGTCCTATCTCCGATAGTGTCACCAGCTTGACGCTGAAACGCCCTATATATAGAATGACGTGTCAGGCCTAGTACCAGGTTGGCTACCGATGATGATGATGTGGAATCATTCAACACGGATACGGAATGTTGAGCAGACATTGAGAAACCACTTGCTTGGCTTCGTTGTATGTACTGCTATTCTATTGAGCCTCTAGTGGAAACGTCTACTAGATCAGCCTCCTCTTCTCAACTCAAAGATACCCTTCCACCTTGTTCGCACCAACCTAAGGAGCAGCCATGCAACTAGTCTATATACGAGCACCGTGCCAGCAAGCGCGATCAAATTCCTAACACCATCTACATTCAACGCATATAATTCGAGGACCTGCTCACCGGTTTCGATTGTGCATCGGCCGTTCGGCAGTCTCTGTGAATCATCGCACGTGAATGTGACACCGTCAAGACTGTACCGCGCAAGTGCTGCCACAGCATACTTGGTTGGACTGAGATAATTGAAAATCTCGAAAACGCGTGGCATGTTAATGCTGATAACACCCGCCGTGACTTGGGCAACCGACAACAAGATGGATATGATGTTCACCGCGAAACCGGTGTGTTTGAAGAGCGTATTGAACATGATACCCAGACTCTCACCACATGACACTATACCGAAGGCACAGAAGACGAGAACAAAGTAGAGCTCGGCTGTGCGCGGGAACCCTATAGGAAAGTCCGCCAGCACGCCAAACACGAGGCAACTAATAATCTCGAATGGAAACTCCAGTAGAGTGTAGGTGGCGAGAAAAGCCTCGACGCTGTAGACGGCATCGTCATCCTCGCGGTAAAAGACTTCGCGCTCAGTGGGATATATACCGACATTCTGGAGCATCCCTATAAAATACAAAGCGCATATCTGCTGCACAAATCCAACCCGATTTTGGATGCTATAATAGTCGTGACGTAACGGTGCCAAAAATAGTGCTAAAAGTATAGCGAGACCGATGACTTGAAATGTCCGCGCCAGCAGTAGAGGTGGTTGTCGGCGAAAATTGATCATTGATCGATGTAGAAGAAGTGGGAACGCCGTCACGAAGGTTGCCCTTTTGCGGACGAGTGCACCCAATTCGGCCGGCGTAGCGATCGTGATTTTCTGTGTAGTGATAGAAGGAAGCCCTCTGAGAATAGGACCGTCTGCTTCGTGTTGTCTTATTCTTTCCTCGTCACCTTCTTCTTCGGCTTCGAGGATAGCGCCGGATTTTTTGTATTCATTTTCGCTTGCGAGTAGCTGAGGAGATCTAATATCCATCTTCTCTACTTCATATGTCTTCGGACGCGACAGCCCTTCCTTGGACTGGGACTTTTGGACAGCACAAGACCACGACTCAATGAGTCGCCTAACCTTCTCTCGGCTTTCTGCCTCCCTATCTTCTTGTTGAAGATCGATGGTGATGAGATCCAAGGCGAAGTCGGCAGGGTTTGTATGCCGAGGAAACTGATAACCTAGAGTAGTGAAATACCTAAGCATTGTTTTTGCTGATCCGCTATAGGTCGGAAAACCTCCCCTAGCAAGGAGAAGAACGTTTCCAAAACTTTTGAAGAGATCAGACCTAGCTTGATGGACTGTGAGAATTAGAGTCCTGCCTTCATTTGATAATCCCTGGAGGACCTCCATGATACTGTTTGCAGTGAAGGCATCAAGTCCACTAGTGGGTTCGTCGAGCAGAAGAATCCTAGGGTCCGTAAGAATTTGCACTGCGATACTAACACGGCGTTTCTCGCCACCAGAGATCCCCTTAACTAGATCACTACCGACTAGATTGTCCGCGCAATCTTTGAGGCCCATCTTGAGAAGGACTTCCTCGGCTCGTTGATACTTCTCCCGTCTGCTCATCCAAGGAGGGAGACGAAGACCTGCTGCAAAACGGAGTGTCTCTCGAACAGTTAGAGACGGTAACAATGCATCATCGTCTTGACAGACATATGACACGACAGATCGGATCACTGTGCTCGAGGGCGAAGCCCCATTAAATAGTAGCCTTCCGGTTTGTCGGTACTTGACCCCAATGGTATTGCTCAGTCGTTGTGCCATCGCATTCAAAAGGCTCGTTTTCCCCGACCCTGATGGACCCATGATTACGTTAAGCCTGCCAGCTTCGAAGGCTGCGGTAATGGGTTGGAGGATTGTCTTAGTGGGAAGCGATTTTCCCAATATAGATCTCTTATCCAGCTCAAGAGCGAACTTATCAAGGCAGACATCAATCGTTCGTACTTCTTGTCTCGATCGTGCCACCATCTTTTCCTTCCCCGTTGAGAGATCGGGACCCGCCGTCCGTGATCGAGCTACTGTCATTTTAACGGTAAAGAATGCAAGACCGAGCCAACTTATAAGAAAGAAGAAGACTACGAAGGCTAGCATAACTATAATGGGTCGTGAAATCCAGTCTTGTGGAAAGCCAAGACTGTCCAGAATATATCGACCGGTATATTGTATACACGCCGAATTCGAGGCGCCACCGGCCAAAGGGCAGTCATAGAAACTGCCTTCAAATTCGTTACCGCACAATGCTCCAAACGCGTAATACTGCTATCGTCTTAGTAGAATGGCAATGATGTTAGGACTTTAACTTACGCTGTAGGCGATGTATTTTGTCCATCGAACGTAGACCGGAATCGTGTTGCTCTGGATAAAGTAACCACATGCTAAGCTCTGCAAAGTGTATGCCAGATTGGCAATCAGACTTGCTCCTGGAAAATGCCTAACAGCTGTGACACAGGCTGCAGCGAGTGTAACTGAAATGTAATGATTAAGTAAGAGTACAGCAAAAAATGTGAAAAATTTGCTGACATTAAGATCAAACCCAGCAAGAAGATAGAAGATCACGCTATATAGAAACGGAATAGGAAGATCTTCAGTAAAGAGGCGAGCTATGCGACGCGAGAGGATGAAGGGCAGAGCCGTCACGCAACCTTCACCTTTTTCTCTGTCGAAAGTTGGAATATCGAGGCTCATGCGGTAGATCTCGAAAGTCAGGAATAGATAACCCTATCAAATTGACGATTAGTTATCATAGTAAACGGTGTATCAACTAACCGCTTGGCACTTTACCTCTAGAACCTATAGGAAGCGCTGAAAGAGGAACCAAGACGTACCTGCAAAGCAACAGATATGTAGAGAGCGCCCTCTCTTGAGCGAATGCCAGACTGATCTCGCGATAGATTGTAGAAAATATAACCCGTAATGATAGCTATAAGGATCGCTTCAAGTAATGAACTGCATGCATCGATACAAGTCAGTCAAGATCTTTAAGTCCCACATTGTAGAACTTGCTGGATAGCACGAAACGAGGAGACTAAGGAATCAGGTACGTGAGGCTTATACATACCCGGCCATGCCCATGGGGTCTCGGTAGGTGACTTTAAATGTCCTGTGAGTCAAGACTCGTAGTTGACGAATGAAATCGGCATGACTTGGGCGTGTTCGCAAAGTGAGCATCGAATCATTGCTGTAGCTTGAAGATAGATTTTCAAACGCATTCCGTGGATTTCCTGCCCAAGCAGCCTTCAAACGCTCTACGCGGACGGTGCTCTCTTCTTCGAGCTCAGGGGTTCGGTTATCTATTGCTGCATGATCGATGGTGAACTCAGCAGGATTGACGAATGGTGGAAGTTCGTATCCCAAACTGGAGAACCAAGGTATGCAGTCCTTGGTAGGACCCGAATAAACTAGACACCCTCTTGACAAGAGGACCAAGTTGTCCATTAAAGCCCATATTGATGACCGTGGCGAGTGTAACGTAGTAAGAATCGTGCGCCCTTTTTGGGCCAAGTCTTTCAGTGTTCGGACTAGCTGATAAGCACTCGTAGCATCCAACCCAGTTGTTGGCTCATCCAAAAAGAGAACGGATGGGTTTGCCAAAAGTTGGACTCCAATGCTTGTTCGCCGTTTTTCCCCTCCACTGCAGCCGCCGTGCTGACTCTGATTATTCCCGATCCTTGTATCGGCACAATCCTTCAGACCTAACTCCAAGATCACTTCTTCAACTATTCGAGCCCTCTGACTGCTCGTCGTTGGCGGAGGCAGTCTTAAGTCGGCCGCGTATCTCAAGGTCTCCCGAACGGTGAGTGTGGGAAGCAAAACATCTTGCTGCATCACGTACCCGTTTCTAACGGAATCTACCGACTCCAACCCGTTGAACTTTACGGTCCCAGCTTTCGATAGTCTTGTACTGAAGACCCGTTCCGCTATCGTGTTTAGTAATGTTGTTTTGCCCGAACCACTCCCACCAAGTATTGCTGTTAGGGTGCCGGATTTACAATATGCATTAACAGAATGCAGAAGGATCTTGGTCTTTGGCGCGTTGTCCTTGCCTGCTTTGAAAATGCTATGCAGATACGTTGCTGGGTCCAGTATGGAAGGTGATGTATCAACCGTGACGGAGAGATTTCGAATTTGGACATCAACAGGTTGAACATCGTCGAGCGATAATTGACCTGCAGCTGCTGGTATGGGTTGTTGTTCAGGCTCTACACAATTGTCTATCGGCTCACAGCCAGAACTCGTCGTCTCGGTGTTATTGATTTTCGGCATGGCTGAGTTGTGATTCTGGGCAGCATCTGCTTGCAAGAATGTGGTTGCCTTATCAGTCATTGTTATCTTCCGGGCCTTTTGCAAAATCGGATCATCCTGTTACAGTTTCAAATTTGTACGAGTAACTACCTTGAACGCAGTAGGTTGATTTCACAAGCAGACCATAGTAGGTCTGTATGATGAATCGGTAATCTCTCTCTGAGCGAAGATGGATTCTGTTGTGCAGGCCAAGATCGAACCGGCAAGGTGGTATCAAAACTTGAGGTGCTAAATTGAAATCCGATTTGGCTAGCAGATTATAAACGTGTGCTTTCTGGCGGGAGACATCTTTTCTGACGAACTGAGAATAAGCGGACACTTGCCTAGCACATCTCTTGGAACCTCCGCGCCTCGTCTAAACTACGACAACCAGTAGGATCGGTAAGAATCCCATGAGCGTAATCCTTCGCTTGTTACCATCACGTGGTCTACGCCTGGACACACGCAAGACTAAGTGGAATCGCTTTGCTGGGGCCTCATTTTTATTAGGACCCTGTAATCTACTCGTATGATATGTAACCGCGTGGTAAGATGTTGAATGATACCTAGTAACAAGGTGTGATCTATTCGACTATCGCCCACTTGTGACTCGAATGTATAATTCGGTAACTAGGAATCTGCTGCTGAAAGCTGCGGGGCAATTCGACAGACCCAGCTTGCCGTGAGCGATATTGCTGCGAGAACGGTGATTGTCGTTTAGATAACCCCTGCGACTAGGGGCCCATCATGCCCCTCACAGGACAACCGTTATTATATCCAACGAATATCTGGTTGTAAGCGAGGCCAAGCCGGTTCATTTCTCCAAGCGAACACTGTTCTATGGAAACAGGAATTCCGAATTAGGAGAGCCCTGCAGCCCGATCGACGTGGTCCCAACTGTCTGGTTGAGTGATGATCCTTGAAGTGAGTCCTCGCTTGCATGCACATGTAGATCTTCACGTGGTAAAGAGATGACTTGTAGCCAAACGAAAGTCGCCTTGCGACCGCGATTAACTATACAAGCTTGCCTACCTTGAAGTCTGAACTGGGCTTACCGCAACGATGGGTAATATGCATAAGCGGTAGGTGGAGGCTCGCTTGGAGTGGTTTGCTTCGATTCTCCAAGCGAGGGCGGAGATGCGACGCTGCATAGAAAACGCATTCTGCTCGCTTCGAAGTAAAGCCAATCCAAGCAAGGTGCACGATGGGAGGGGTGAGCCGAATCCAGCGGTGTGTATGAGACCAGTCATTTTCCAGACGAAGTCATTACAACCCTAGTATATCAATGTGCACACACGAAGAAGTCGGCTGAAAGGGATTGTAGTGATAGAAGAGAGCATCGGGATAATGTACTGTTAGTAAGATGACTACCTAATGCACTAGATGCATGCCGCATAACTGCATTCGAGGGGCTTAGGGACGACTACACTGCCTAAGCTGATGAACGATATCTGGGCGCGTGGGCAAGACTCTCCCAGATCGAGTCGACGCAATATTGTCTGTGAGAAGTCCACTCGGTGAATGTACCCGTGTATGGCTCTGTCCTACATTTAGCATTCTATGTAAGAGGGCCATTGAACGTGAAGCTCAGAGACGAGTACCAGTTGTTCATTAGAGTGCTTATGATCTCCACGGCCGTAATGGTCGTAGCCTTGATGTTCAAATGTTTCTATGATGAGGTATCGGCACCACAAATTCAAAATACTGTCCCTCTCTAATCTCTATCTAGAATATGACTAACTTAGGCGACGTAGGTTTCAATTATGTCCTCTCGCAAACCAAGCTGTCCTATACGTTTTGCAATCCATAATTCACAGTGCCTTGGCATCCAAGACACGAGCCAATCCTAAACGGCATAATTTGAGTCCCTCTGACACGAAGAAAATGCGGCGATCTGTTGCTGAGCTGTAAACGCAGCTAATTTGTTATAGCTAGCACACGGCAACAGATGTCTATGTGCGCGACATTGATCAAGGGTATTTTCTCAAGCCAAAAACCAGATCCTCGATACTTATAGGTGACTATTTCCTACTGTGTACCCTGGTGAATCAAAAGCCGTAAATATGGTGTACTTACTGACCTATCAGGGAGTTCTTGCATGTCGCATGAAACAAATGGTGGCCTCTTCCTGAGGGTTTCTCAGTCGCACGTCTGAATGTCTTTCTTTATGCGGCCTAAAAGATTCAACAACGAAATTCTGTCGCTTTGACCTTGGAGGTGCGCCTCACTTAGCCTACTAGATCAATCGCGTTTACCTATATGCAAACAAGCGGCTACCGGCAAGCTTAGAAATGGTCCTCCACAGTGTACTATAAAGCAACGCATCAGTGTAAGGGCAATCAAAACACCATAAATATATCAGACAAGTAACGATTGAGAAGAATCAATTAAAGCTCTCTAATAATATATAATCTCGTAATCATTACGCCACAAGACGCACGCTCTATGCACTTGGTATCACATCATTCCATGCGGAGCTTTAGGTCCTTCGTTTCCCCGAACCTCCCCATCTATTCGTTGTCCAGATTTCCCCTCATAACGTGATATCGTGAACTCCAAAATCTTTTCCGTTCCCTATGCCGTTTCATATGTTTTGTTTATCGTGTTGACCTAGATTCATCATGTTTCGCGCCTGATCTAAGACTTGAGAAGTCGTCTGGATCAAGCAACTCGCTTTTCGACAATTGGCTCGCCGATAGGCGTTTTGCCAACGAAACCGGCATTAGCGCCACCGTGTTCATAGACCTTGCGACCTCTCAACCAGGTCTCTTTGACCCGGCCGGTGAAATGATGGCCCTCCCAAGGCGAGCAGCGGTTCTTCCAGTGCATACCGTGGGATTGCAACACCCATTCCTCTACGTCATCGAACACGCAGATATCGGCATCCATGCCAACTTTGAGAGCACCCTTACGATGCGATAACCCAACTTGTTTAGCAGTGGCTTGAGAACATAGCCGTACAATGTCGAGAATAGTTGGCGTCGACTTGTACCCGGCTGCCGCACGCTTCTTGGCAGACGAATGAAGGATTGGCAAGCCGAGACCGACAGACGATATACCACCCCAAGCAGCGAAAAAGTCGCCCTGTGACGCACTGACCGAGGTTTTGGTAGCGATATCCATGTCGGCGCGCATGTCAATCCCTGAGTCGATATGGTGCATATTGGGACGGAGATCCTCTGCTTGCAAATGGGGCGGCAGATGCTTGAGCTCAGGTGTGCAGGGCGAATGATCAGATACGATGGTCTTAATGCACGAGTCTTCGGTTTGTAGTTCTTCCCACAGCCCATCCTGATTTAGCTGTTCCCGAATGGGAGGGCAACACTTGTATCGACAGTCGCCATCCTCAACCCCTTCAGCGGCCAGCCCGAGATAGTGGAAGCACGTCTCAGCTGTGATATTGACGCCCCTCTCGCGTGCCTCCTTAAGAATCGGTATGGCTTGCGTCGCAGACAAGTGCACAATGTGGAGGTGAAGGTTAGTGGCAAGGTGAGCGAGGGAGATGATCTCTTCAATCGCATACGTCTCGAACGACGGCGGGCGAGACTCGAGGAATGTCTGGTATTCTTTCAGACTACCCTTTGGTGCTAATGGTGGCTCTGAGATTTGAACGGCGTCGCCAACGGAGTCAGTGATAGGTGGGATCATTTCAGCGTGAAACATGAGGGTGGTGGGCGTGCCATTCAATGTCTTCATGGCCAGTTCGATGTCGGCTGATGATATGGCCGGGAACTCGTCCACCTACGAAGATGCTTAACAGGTCATCCGGTAGCGATGCTATCTACGAGGGGCACTTACACCAGACTCAATGAGGAACCCCTTGAAACCACGCACACCAGCTTCAACTAACGGTAGCAGCTCGTCTGCATTTCCAGGAATGACGCCTCCATAGAAACCAACATCAACCCAACATTGGCCTTGACTAGCCGCCAGCTTTTCCTTGAAACCTGCCAAGGTCGTGGTAGGGGGGATGGCATTCAAGGGCATATCAACCACTGTGGTCACACCCCCGGACGCCGCTGCTCGCGTGCCTGTGTTGAACCCCTCCCATTCTGTACGGCCAGGCTCGTTGAGGTGAACGTGAGCGTCTACCAAGCCAGGTATCAAGAGCTTCGAGCCATAGTCGAGATAGGTTGTCGTGGAGTGGAAGGCAGTCTGGGGTAAGACAGTTGCTATAACAGCTACTATCTTACCAGTTGCAGGAGAAATAGAAATGGTAGCCGGTGTGAGAAACAGGCTGTCATCTGGTAGCGTCAGTACCGCCCTCGTCGAAACAAGGACGGTCAATGCCTCTGAGCTAGACATGGCCGAGACACACATATACAGAGAACGCAAAACGCAGCTAAAGCACCGAAGCCTAGACTGACAAAAGCCGAGCCGACGGACGAGAGAAGCGATGGTCCAGCGGCTTGTCGTGTGGGGTTGGTCGCACGCGGCACATACAAAGTATTGTAGTCGCGTGGCCAAGGGGAGAGGTATTCACTAAAGATATGGCGGAGCAAAATCACCAAGACAACGTCACAAAGAGAATGTCACGAAGAGCACGAACAGCGTGAAAAACAAAGAAAGAATGTCTGACTAGCGAGGGGACGGGGGTACTTAAAAACACCAGATATATCTGACGCAGCCATGATGGGGATGGGGATGGGGATAGGAACGATGTGCACATGCGCTACGACTACAGGTTGTGGGGTGATGCAAGATCCGAACGGGATGTCGGGTAGGTAGCGAACGAGCGAGTCACCTAACCTAGCAAGGTCTGGTATGAGAGACGGAGAAACGAGATAGGTGAGAGAAGCACAAAGCGACTGTTGCCAGCAGCAGAGAGGGTCAGCCAGAGTGGGCTAGAAATTGACGGATGGATCTTGACTGGATGTAGTCGAAAATGGGACGGAATGGCGGGACAAGTACAGACTGTACCAGTAGATGGATGGGTGCTGTGGTGCCGAGATAAGACAGGCCCTTCCTGACACAACGGGCCAGAACTGAGGTTGAAATCTGGAGTCGATGGCGTCGGCAATAGTTAGCGCAAAGTTGTTGCTCAAAACCAGACCCTGGGTTTCGACGTTGTGTTATCTCGGCCCTCTCATTGGCCCCTCTGCTCAACTCTATCTACTGTTACACAGGCTTCGGACGATTAGTATTAGTATTTTAGTACGTATTTACTAACTAGGTACTAATCTAGTAAAAGCGACACTTTAGTTAGTATTAGTACAGGTAATACTAATACTAACTAATATCGCTTTTACTAGGCAATATATTTAGTAAATAAATAAGTATTTTAGTAATACTAATTTACTAAAAACTTTATCGATAATGATACGTTAAACCGGATCAGGAAATATCAAGGAAAAATTATCAGCCATAATCAGCTACCGCTACAATCTTCACTTTTTATTGCCCCACTGTTTTATTTTTTATTTTTTTATTTTTATTGTTTTTTATTATTAAAATTATAATTCTTATAGCCCCACTTTTATTTTAGTAAATTAGTATACTTTTAGTATTTTTAGTATTAGTTAGTATTAGTACGTATTTTTTTAATTTTTTTTTAGTAAGTATTAGTACGGGGAAAAATACTTTTAGTAAATATTAGTGTGGGTCATACTAACTAATACTAACTAATATCCGAACCCTGCTGTTACACCTCAGCGCGCTAAGAGTAGGGTACTTCCTATCTTGTACCTGCCCTATTCCAGTGCCTCCTTCCATGCATGCATCTTGCATGAGGTAACCTCAGGCTGACCTGGGCATTTCAAGGTGCCCGCTCTGGGTATCGCGGTGTCGCAGGTGTTGTGAGGGCGGTGGGTAAGGAGGGTCTTATCATCTGCCGGACTTATCGTCGGAGCTCACCGACTTGAATCCACTTCAATCTACACCTCCATACTGCGTACTACTGCAGACTAGTGTCTTCCATTAATTTATTGATAGATAAGGATACTCTCAATGGAACACGACAAAAAGGTCAGAAGTATGCATTTGTGAGCAGCCAGTTGGTCCCAATAACCTACGATGCTCTCCCCTAGCGACGGCAAAAACACCAAGTTAAAGAGATGTGCAACGTCTTCTTCATTATATCACACTCCGAGCAGCCCGAGCACCAACGTGTACTGATATGGGTTAGGTCTTAAATTGATCCGGGCTAACAACTGGGCCGCCTTATCTCCTCCATTGCTCGATCGAATCGAGTAATTTTTCGAGTAATTGTATGTCATGATTTTGACGCCACGCGGCCCTGTCTCGAAATACCTTCACATCCGACTCAATCCGGTAAATTTTCTTTTGAATCATCGTGTAATACTTAAGTAATGGATGATTTTTTTTCCCCAGCTCTTTTTCGTGTGCTCCAACGCTGGGGTACAGCTTAATTTCCTCCAATGCCAACGCTGGCCCATCTCAGAAAATTTTCTTGCACCGAGTCAGCAAAATAGTAGATGCCACGTCGAGGCACGTTAACTGTTCAAATCCTAGTTTTTAATGCTATGCACTCTTATCCAACCTCGGAAGAAACAACTGGGATCCAGTTGTTCACATGACCGAAAACATTCGTGACCTTACCAAACATTTCGTGATGTTTAGTATCAATCCCGACCCAGACCGCTACTGACGTTAGACTGGCTTGGTCATCACGACCAAGATCGCCGGGCCATATACTACCGGATGCATAAACAGAGAAACAGTGTATAATTTGACCACCCGGAAGAGGACGCGGTGATGGTCACAGCATCCTGGTCTCACAATCATGCCGAGGAGCGCAAACCTAGAAGTGTTAGAGACAGCGATGCGTCGATAATCCAGGCGGAATCGGTACCGGAACGCCGATGGATACGCGGGTTTCGTCGGGTTCCTACGTTACTTCGAGGTGGAACAGGAATTAATAAGATTTGCTTCTGTCTACCTTGATCCTGCAAGCACACTTGCATATAACCCATGGCCAATCAGTACAGAGACACAACCTTATGTTCGAGTCCGCCTTGTTATGAAATCTGGTTGCGAAAAGCGAAGTATTCACTTCCCAGTTCGAATCTAGCCCCTCGATAACATCGCTGCTGTCCGATGGTCTCCTCCGGTAGTCAGACAGGCCCCATTTCTTCCGCCATTTATCGGCGCTGACAATCCTTGGCTACTGTGTTGCTATGAACACTGCAAGTTCATGTCCCAAAATGAAATCGGACATGAGCACTGGCCAGGTAACCCCAGGTTGCAACGGTTACAACACGCCATTGCAGCACTATTTCGTAAGCTGGATCCAAGAGAGTACTACCAGAGGCGGGAAACTTCAGTCGTTAGTGTAGATTTCTTCCACAAACTAGTTCGAACACGAACCTCGCCTTACCAACTTGACATTTGATGTGAAGTTCGATAGTCTGTGCTATTCTGTGTTCGTTAACAAGGTTGTCGAAGTTGCTGCCGTAACTATTTCGCCCAGGCTGCGGGCTCCAACCTCACTGTCCACTAACAAGCTTTGTTGGTAGAACTAGTACGTCTCAGAGTTCGGGCGTGAAGCTAGTCAATTTTCGGAATATGTTGGCACTCTGTCATGACGTTCTATATAGCTAATTGCTCTGGGAAGATGACCTGAACAGTTGTAGTGTTAGTCGTTGTTTCTCAGGAAGGACTTAATTATTGCTGCACCATGCCGTATGCCCCAGTCCGGAGTGTGGCTAACTCGACTTTCGATGTATATAGCTGAGTAAGAACGGGTGCCCGGGTTGCTTGGCAGAGCACTACCGAAGAAACCGGGTGCCAAGACGGATTGAGCCCCGATGTATCCCCCGATCGACCCGGATCAACCCGGGAAATACTCAAGGCTCATACGGGATTTCTGTTGGTTTCATCCCTTGATTCCATATCGACCCAATAACTCTTTGCTGGAGCATCCTCCAAAAAGCCGAGCTTATTCTGTATCTATGATCATACGTGAGGCAAGAGCTTCAGGTCAAACAAATTACATGATTCGTAGTATTTCTATCCGAAAGGGATAGCTCTGGTTGCCAACCTGTTCCTCTTGATCGAGGGTACTTTGAAGAATGGATTAGTTGTCCAACCATGATGCTGCATTCTACACCGGCTTGTATATAACTGGGTTTGTTAATGACATTTTCTTTCGAAAGAGTATGGAGTGTAGATGTGTCCTCTACATTCCTCAGGGAGGATCCCTAGCGATGACTCACACTGATCGGACAACGTTACCTATGCCGAGCGCGGATTCATTTAGCGGGTGTCATCACGATCGCAACTACATATAGTATAGTCTACTACTAGCTAGCTCCGACCAAGGAATCACAAGGTAAACAAACCACATATAGGAACGGATATGTACTCTTTAAGGCTAATCTTTGGCTATAAGCCCCCGTTGCATAATCATTCGGACCCGAAACTCAAGCAATTGGTAGGGGGCTAGGCCGTATATCGCAGCTTTGTAATCAACCGAATCTAACGTACTCAGATGTGCAAAGCGCCAGGGAGAATTTCATGGCATCATCGTATTAGCAGGATGAAAACGTAAAGAAGGAATTAAAGGAGATGCTAAAGAGTAGCAGGTAAAGGTTTACTACTACTAACTACTACTACTAACTCACCAAAACCAAGCCGACGAGGCAGACCGTAGCCGACGGGTCTGTTTGTCAATAATTTGAATCTAATCTTGACAAGGAGTACGTAGTCGGATTCGCACTCCTCGCTTCCTGAATCTGGTTGCCTGATGCTGCTGCCTCGTTTTCGTTCTCGGCGTCGTCAGCATCTATATCTCTTTCCAGACACATTGAACAAGCCGAAGTCGGACGGGCAGTCAAGGATAGGACTGGGGGCCACTGTTGGATGGCTATTCCAATTATTGCTTAGAGTCATTTCATGAAACTGCAAATCCGACGCCCCGACTATTCCGAAAGTGCTATAAATGAAAGTGAGCCTAGGACCTTTGTTGATGTATATACCCTGTATACAATAATTCATATGAACGGACTATAAGCAAGTGCCAAAAGCTGCAGCACGAGCAAATATGTTCAGGGGGTCCGGATGGAATTTGGGCTGTCGTCTAGCTACGCACAATAGATCCCCCAGAAAGAACAAGATTGACCCAAATTTCATGATGGGTATTAATATGAGTTTATACTTTCCAATCTGTAGCTAAATTTAGAATCCCAATCTGTCCACAATGAAAAATAGCGATTACGTTCTTCCTAAGTTTTCCGCCTGTTCCCTAACCGTATTGTTTATTGACCTGCCGTGAGGCTTCTCAATGCCTGAGTGATATCATGCGCCGTCCATAATCATAAAATGCCAAATCGCCCCCCCTTGAAATCTGATAAGTGTGCCCCCCCGTCAGCCAAAGTCTGCCTCGGTGGGCTGTGCCGTTGAAACTGTATAAACCCTCACATTCGCGACGCTGTGACATGATTAGCTTGTTATTCGGGACGCTCCACAAAAGTCTCATGCGGAACATACCAGCCAGCGCTTCGAAGGTCTTCAAACTATTACTGTAACGCATCACTCGGAGTCAGTTTCTGTTATTTGGAGTGTAATTTTTAAGGGTGTCAGAAGCTCGGAGGCATCTTTTTCAGCCCAGGAAGGTAACCTTGGGTTGTGAAATTTGCCAAAAACAAGGAGATGGGTTTAGGATTTCTTACGGGTAGTAATCAGGCGGAATCGCAGCGTTACGCTTTGGCTTCCCATCCTTCGTCTTAAGCTTGGACTTGAGCTGTGTCATTGCCTTTGACAATTTCTTCTTCGAGTGAGTTGACGAATTGTCATTCATTGTTAAACCGTACAACGTCTTCTCATCTATATATGTAGATATAGACCAATTCATTAGTGCTGGCCTTCACAATGTAATTAAGGCGGGATGGATGCTTATCCTCCCAATCACTACTTACCATCATCGAAAGATTCTCGCTTGCTCATATGACTAGCCATTGTGTATTCGGTCAATGTCCTTTCTGTGGCGGTCGAGCCTCGCCGCATTGTTGAATATGGAGTAGTCATGATGAAGTTGTCAAGTATTGCCAGCAAGGAAGATAGTTGGGTTGGAGTACTCGTGCAAAAGCCGAAGTTCGAGATGAAGCAATTGGTTTTACAATTATATAGATTGTCGTTGATTGTATTGTTTTAGGAATGAAGATTATAGATCTAATTAACTTTCTTGTATAACTTGTGGATATATCTTGTGGGTATTCTACGCTGCTTTAAATAATCAAGACGTCTTTCTATAATGACCAGCATGTCCTATAGCAATGCCGAACTGTACCAATTATCTGGACCCGACGAAGGCTCTGGCGGTATGACTCCGAAAAGCTATGCAGCCATCAAGGTGTGGTAGGGTAAGCCGATGCGTTGACTACCGCTTTGATTGACCAATGACATGGGCGTCTAGTCTGAGAGAGGAATTAGCCTTGGCCCCCAAACCGAAGCCGAGCTCCGAAGCCGAACCCCGTAAAGCTCCCTATATCTCTGTCCTCCCATCGGCTTCAAACACGGGATGGCGTAGGCTCTTCAACTGGAATCTATTAAGCAATAGTATGCGAAACAAGCGAATGGTCAGGCATAAACCGTTGCACATAAGCGTGATCGGCGTGAGTCACAGCCGTTGCCGTCAATGAATTCTCCGGCACAAATTCTCCGCAGACCCAATGGTCGACCGCAAGCATGCGAAGTAAGACGCCACTTTCTGGGCTTGGCGCAGAAGTCTACTAACACGGTTACGCAGCCTTGTCGCAAGCGAAAGGTAGCGTGCGATCATACCCAGCCAATATGCAACCGATGTAGGAAGAGGCGGCAGACAGATGACTGCATATACCTGGCGTCGGCACAGCCCAAAACACCGCCCATCGCCCGTAGACAGCCCCCTTCTCCTGTATCATCGGTTTCGTCCGTTGTCCGTCGGTCTGCAGCCACCGATGTCTCGGAAACGACTGACACTCGGAGTCCCGACCCAAGGCAAATGGCCTCTGGCTATCTCGGCTTTACGAGCTTTTCCGCTGTTTACGAGGAGACGCAAATCAGCTTAAACAGGCTACAAGGCTCTCATGCAACACCTTCAGATTCCGGCGACGGGGGCCAAGAGACTTCGGCACCGGATCAGTTCACGCTGAGTGCCCGGACGCGCGACGCCTGCCTCTTCGTGCTGCAAAATGTTCCCGAGCCGTCGCGAGGCAAAATCTGTCTACGCGGCAGTCCCCGCGACTCCTGGTATTATTATTTCCTCGACCGAGTCCTGGTTTCTTTTTATGAGGCCTTTGGGCACTACTTCGGGCCCCGGAGGAATGACAAGTCCCTTGAAGATCTAGCTGTTCTCTTTTCCAGAAATACAACACACGTCTTCTCTGATGATGATGACATAACTCCCAGCCAATGGTTAGCTCAGTTTTCCGGCCAGAATACGCGGTGGGAAACCTTAGGGTTGCTATTCGGCTTCTGGGACTTCAGCGTGAATTCCATTACGATAAAAAAGAGCTCGACGCAGGACGAGTACGGACGGCCAAGTCAAGTCACGAAGCAATGCGTCGACTTCTGTGCTGAGCTGTCGCACGAATTTTCCACTGCTAATAGCATGCTCCTCTTTTTATTTTATCGCAAACTCGTCATGGAAACAGTTCTATTTGGTGACATGGCATGTATAAAACCTTCCTGTGCCCGAACTCTCAGTCTCCTTGCTTCGTAAAATCTAGCAATCTCTGCGATGTGAGGCTTAGAGACCTTGACTAACTTATTTGATGTATGCAGAGTTCGTGCCTGTTGCACTAGATGGGCGAGATGCGATTGTTGCTAACCTAACCATAGGCCGCAGATCATGGTTGTTTCTCGGGGAAATCATTGCACTTCTGACTTTCTTGGGCTATCATGCGCTTCCTGATTCGCCAGACTACCAGCCCAGATTCATGATCGAGATCAAGCGGAGATTATACTATCAAGTATTCAATACACATAGTGAGTCGGGACAACAGAATATTTGGAGGCTTCTGGAATCCTCATAAATCACCCGCGAAATGGCAAAGCTGACCCTGAGCTTTTTGCAGTGGTCATGGTCTCGTTGACAGGGCGGCCACCTCTGATGAGCCAAAATTATAATACCACGCCACTTCCCTTGGATATCGGCAACGGCACCTTGTTTTCCGACGATGACGATGCTCTTACAAGGGCAATGGCTAATATAGGGCCTACGGGGTGGGATAAAAACATAAGGAGGTTTTCAGTCTCCTTTGTGCGTGCGAGAGCTAAGCTGTCATTGCTCCGCGAAGAAATCATGCACTTCGCTCTGAATACCAAGCGGCTTGTGACAGTGGAAGAACTCTTGTTAGTGGGATTGGCCGCATTCGTCTCCGGCTTGTCATATATTGCTGTTCAGACCACAGGCTAACCTATTGACGATCAAGGGAGCTGAGAGATCGGGAGTCTCGTACGATTGAGGAGTTTCCAGCTTTCATGAATTATAACGATTCGGACCTGGACGATCGGAGAAACGAAGTTGGCGTCTTATACTGGAAACTCTTGACACGACTAGACCATCTCCTGAACATGTTCTTCATTGAGAGACTCTTGCTTAAGCGTGGTCACACCCAAAGCGAGCTTCTATCTGTTAGCTTTGACATGATCACATAGTAAGCTATCCTCGTGGTCAATTTCTTGCCGTCTTGATGACTTCTGAAGCGCACAAAGACTCATTCTATCTAAATGCTACACAAAATATCATAAATCATGCTCTGAAGGCGATAACTGACTCCTAGGTGTTGTAGCACTTTGCTTTTCTGGACTCATCAAGACACGCTCCTGCCGTTGCGCGGCGACTGCGAATGGCTCGTAAGTGATATTGATCAACATCTCACCTGCCAATATCTCTTAACTCGCCTTCCTCATGAGCTGACAGCACGTATCTTAAGATCATGTCCTACGGCGTCCCCGCAGGCGGCATCCTGTGCCAAGAACTGCTGAAGCCGACACTACACAACGACCCGCGGATCACGAGATCAAGTCTTATCCAAAAACTGAGCCTTCTTGTCGGGTTCCTCGATTGGATTAAGCCCACGGCGCCCAACGGTGACTTATGCAGCAAGTGCAAAACTATTATCAAGCACGTTCTCGACCAGGCGCTTAATACACCCACACCGGGATATGATAGTGCTCCTGGTGTGGCGTTCGATTGGGACTTCACGACCCAAGTAGACTTTGACTTCGACCTACTTGATACTTTTGGGTGGACCAGATCAGAAATCTCGATGAGTCAACACACCAATGCTTGACCTAGAAAATATATAACCACGATCATTCTACATTCGGGTTCCGATACGGAGTAAAGGATATCTATACTAAGTTCTAGAAAACTCTTTCTGAGACCTGAGAATAAAGGTAGCCGGATTAGCGGAGTTGTCTAGCCAAGGCCATCGTCGACGCTATACTAATAATAATACGTAAAAGCCCATCTTCGAGTACGGCGCATAGGGGTTGTACAGCTCAATACAACTGACCGAAACGCATGATGTAGGGCTATTTAGACTGGTTGACGCGTCTCCTAGGAGAACCATAAGTGCTCGATTGTATAGTAGGACATTTGCATGCATATATACTTGAATATTCAAACCGCTGTCCACACAGCCGATTATGCGATTTCTCCTGTTCCCGATGCGACTCAACACGTCAGCATGCGTGCTACTATAATCCAGTATGCAGAATAGCCGCCCAAAAACGCCAGAACCCCCTAGACCCTTAAAAAACATGCAATATCTCAACGATTGTCCGCCGGTGCTATTCGCCTTAGTATTGAGAAATAGCCGTTATATCCGTGACAAGTCTGTCAAAAAAGAAAACTGGGTATAGACGTTGCTCCTTCATGGAAACAACAAGATATAGCGAGGTTCATGACTGAAATTCGAAACGTGAGAAAAGAAAAAGCCCGCGCCAACCATATTCATACGTTATCAAGCAGCTGTAGCCTCTGAAATGATGTGTCCCAACCTTCCTTAGCCTCTGCGCCTGGTCTGTGAAACGCCCTAACGTGCTCTAAAGCAACATAGTGAGTCACGATCCCGAGATACTCTCATTACGCCCGTATACGTTAGTTTACTGTTGTTGAATATGATAATGAAGTAAGACGCCCCCAACGCAATAGCTGACCGCGATATGCGTCATAATCAAAGTGCCTCCTTTTGAGAGGCTCTGGCTATTTCCTCATCCTTGATCATCGAGACCCGGCGAGGTCAAGGGGCTTGAGAAGTAGTAATACCCCCTCATAGTTCAAGCACACGCGAAATCCAACCCCATACTTCTCGCCACGCCCTGCCAGTCCCAGACCCTAGTCCACTCGGCCTGGCTCATGAGTTGCCACACTTTTTCGAGAACCTGGGCGACACGGTCACAGTTACGTAAGCCCGTGTACCCACGCACGGTACGCAGTGCAGCGCGAACACGTTCCTGTTGGGTCGGTGCAAACGCCGCGCAGCCAATTACGAGGCAGGGGACTAGCAGCAACGTCTGCACTGGGTCACTCGGCTTGAATGACTCAAGAATCATAAGAGATTCATCGACGGCGGTCGATATACGCGCATCGTGATGTGGTGGGTATCGGATGACGGGCGGCGGAGAGTCTCCGGTAGTGCGAAACGGCGGCGTCGCATGGTGGCTACCGCTAGACAGACGACGATCGGATATCGTAGGAAGCGTGCCAGCAGGAGGAGGCGAGAGCGTTGTAGAGCAGGGTTGAGGAGACGCCGGGGAGAGGGGCATTCTGCTGCTACCGTCACTTGTACCCGCGCCAACAGAAGCAACGCTTGTACCAATACCAGCTCCAATACTCATAGTAGTAGAGGTCATCGTTTCCGGGATCGTTGACGTGAACAAGAAGGGTGGTGGTGAAGTTGAAGGTGGGTAGATGGTCCGATACAGGTACACCCACATCATTTGCTTATAGAGTAGACTGACGCGATCTCGGTTGTCCCCCGCTGGCCAGGTAGGCGACCACTCACGAATCGCAGTCTCGATCTGGGTAGCGTGATAATACGAGTTGTAGTTGACAAGTGGCTCGGCTTTGGAAGCCATGTTGGCTCGTATATCATTCCGGATCGTCGTGATCTTCGCGAGATGATGAAACAGTCCGTCGCCGACTCCGATCAGTCGCGCGGGTTCAATCACGGTCCACGGTACCCAATCCTCCGTGGCTAAGCGTTTCGTCTTCATGTCAGGATATAGGATAAGCTCATCTGCGAAGACCCGATACTGGAAGAACTCGGTGATGAACGTGGTGAATGCCTTGTCCGGCGGTGGGTTCTCCTGGATCAGGCTCTTGTAGGCCTGGAGATGCACGCGATGTGAACCATCCGGAGATCCCTCAGCAGCCGTCTGCAGCATCAGGCACAACATCTGGCCATAACGAGGCGCTAGGTTAGCTTTCTGTTCCGGTGCTGCTTCGTTTTTGCTGCCCCAGGCCAAGAGTTGCTTCATGGCCGCATCATGGTGGAACCGTGATCGGGACACGAGAGACGAAAGGTCTACGTTAGGGTGGGAAGTAAGAAGCTTGCTACCGTATGGGGTTTCGAAGTCAATGTGTTTGCTCGCGAGTGACAGGATGGAATGCATTAGTCCACGATGCTCCACTGCCATCTGAAGCAGCATGTCCTTGAAGGCATTCCGGTGTTGACCTTCAACAGTAAGCACACTGCTTAGGTGGTTGATATAATGGCCGAAGAATATTCGGTCTTCGGCCGTCTCAACACCTTGAAAGATTGGCTGAAGCGTAATGTGCGGAAGGCTCTGCTTCCTTTGTCGCTCTGGTGAAATAGTAAGCGATTGATACATGTGGCAACATCACGGCATCGGAACTTCTCTCTCACCCTCTTCTGCCTTTTCTCGGCCACTCTTCCAGAGTGTTTTCTCGTGATATCCCTCGCATACCACTGCGTTCTTCTCGCAGTTCAGACCTAACCCATTGTTAGTGAGATGGTTTTTCAGAAGCGTCAAGAACTGTTCTCACAGCGTGGTTTCGCTTCGTCGCATTTCTTCTTCCTCTTCCGGCAGGTGATGCACCCTGTTTTTGAGCGGCCCTTTGCAATCTTACTGTTCGCTACCTGAGGGGTTAAAGGATGTTTCCGTGGTCGCCCTCTTGGCCGCTTAGTTTTCTGTTGTTGGCCTGACGAGAGGCGGTCTGGCTTGGGAGCGGACGTGCGGGGTGCTTCCTGAACATCATCCATACGAAAACTATCGTCCTCCACGGGCTCTATCTTGGGGACAGTCGGCCCATCGTCCGTGTCATGCTCCCAGTTCACGTCATCATTGGAGTTCCCCACCGTTCCGTCGTCCTGGTAGGTGGTGTCCCAAGTGGTGTCCGACGAGGCTGCCGACTGAAGAGCAGGTGGGACTGCTGCGCCCGAGTCGGCCATGACACACTCCTGTCCCGTGCTAATGGGAGACAGTGGAACTGCGCTCATTTGAGCCGTCGGCACATTTGGCCATCGTGGGCTTGTGTCTTCTCTAGCTGGCCGGTCATGTCTCTCTGGCCATGCACGTCCAGTGCCGGTGACGATGGTAAGTGGGCCATCCATGACTGATGAGCAAACCAATCCTCGTCTTTTTGATGGAAATTCCGATCGCGAAGCAGACGTATTTAAGAGACAAAAAGTCAGGGAGCCGACAAGTGCGCGGCAATGTTCACCAGTTGATTCTGGTTTGAGAGCCCATTCCAACACTCAAAATCGGGGACTATCAGCCTAAGCAGGTCATGATCAAGAACCGCCACGCTCTCTCTTTAATCAACACGGCTCATGAATGTTCGCTGCCAACAGAATAAAAAGGAAGGCTGGCGGACGAATCGGAGACCTGATATGTCTGCAGTGATAGGGTGTTCCCTTCGAATCATAAAGAAGGGTGGACCAGATGAAGGAGGGGTTGAGCTGGGGCGGTGGATGTGGAGTGTAGGTCTATCTTATTTGGATGTAGATGATATCGTGGGGCCACTTGGGACACAACAACATCTCTGAGGGATGCTATAGGCGGGAGACGAACATCGAAGTGCGGATATGATGGGCAGGACCAGTAACACACCCCAAGGTATGAGGATGGGCGGAAATGGCAGAAGCGAGTATTTGGCGGATGGTGGTCTCCACACGCATCCCACCGTCTAGCCAGTTCAGGCGGCGAGACAAGACGAGAGACATGAAATTGGGTGAGGTCTGGGTTAGATAGTGTACGGTATGAGCACCTGTCCAAGCTGATACCTCATCGAATAAGGTAACTTGTAGAAAGAGGGCCACCAACCCCCGATATAAATGTGCTGGGTACTCTGGAGTCAAGTACACGACAGGTCATTTAGAGACTTATCATCTCCCCTGCCGCGATCCATACACACTGGCACAAACGGAGCTGGGGTAAGATGGGTAGGGGGCAGAGGAGGCCAGAGAGGAAACGAAAGGAGAGATGTGTGATTGCGGCCACTAGCTTAACCAGTGGTAGATGATGGTGACCGATGGCCATGCTACGGTACAGCATATGCTACCAGCAACAGACACATGCAGAGAGAGAAGAGACATGGGGTGAGTGCTTGGCGCCTCTTGGATCCATGCCCACCACCGCACGTTGCCCCAGAACTTCCCCATCGCCCTATGATCTTAGCGTTCATCTGTGTACACTACAGCATGGTAGCGTAACGGTACCCTGTAAGCGATCGCGAGGTATTCCGAGATACTTGCGAAATACAGCACTGTGAGCGGTTTGGTTTGGTGGCTTATGGCCTCGAAGGGGCTATTCGCGGTAGGCTTATCATAGCCCGAGATGATTACATCTGTTAGCAGTCCTAGTTGATAAAATCAAATGCCCGGGCCCCCAATTACGATGCTGAGCGCCGGGCTAGGCGTTGGTATGGTTCCTGGTAGATCCCCTAGATATCTGACCTTAGTGACAGCTTAAGACCAAGGTTCGAAGGAATTACGTACAGAATAATGTATTTAGGCCAGATTGGGATATATTTTACTCGGTCTAGTTTGTGCGGATGTAGTGTAGAATACTGTACGCTACTTTAGATCCCATGTATACTATATACCTAGTACCAGCGCTTTAGCCTCTCTCCATCAGCAGTTGCTCACTGATCAGCACTGGTACTTTATTGATGGTGCAACGGCTGTGTCACTTGGGAGGTATAGAACAGTTTGCCATTCTGTGCTGCAGCGAATTTGAAGCTTTCGGGGACCCTTTGAGGATACCGCTTGACGGATCGGGATAGCGTAGCCGATGAATGTTTTTGGTGCACATCTAGTTACTATTGAGGGGTTGTTGGCTTCTTATTTACTTCTCTTCCTCCGTCCGCGACAAGAACTCATAATCCGCCAACTTATAAGGCTTAAGTATACCGTAGTGTTACGTAGTCAGGTATTGACTAACTTTGACGCGAGATGATAGATGACTAGGTAGGATCGCGTCCTGTGCGTGTCGCCATATCATGCCCGAATGGCGACGGGATGGGGAAATGGGGTTAGGTCGAAGAAAAAGGGTGACAGCAAGCTGGGAGAACACCGAGAAGCTGATTCGGTCGCGGTTGACGGACCTCAGCGCCCGGTCCTAGTAATGTATATAGCCAGTCATATTGTACAGGTTGCAGTGTGACAACCCGAGCGACCGCTAGGTATATCATTGTTATACCTTCTAAGTTAGGTATGCATGTCTAAGGCGTCATGGACTACATCAGGTTGCTACTTTCTTGCTCACGATCTGAGCTTGTTAGTATGCGTGACGATCGTCAGATGCGAGCATACTAAGCTAGCGAACTCTAGATGTCTTCACCGTGCCTAGGGAGTTTCTTGAACCCAACGAGGTAAGTGGTTCGAGCACTTCACCAGGAAACCCAACTCAATAACCACGTAATCTACAGGCGGCTAATTCGCATTAGCTCCTTTTTCTGTATCACTAGCCTGAAGAGAAGGTTGACGGTTGGTTATATATAAATTCTTAGATGATGCTACAGTGTACGAGATTTCAGGGGCTTGCGTCTAGCATTGGTCCAAGAAGTTAAGCCCTTGCCCATATGTTGTTAATGTGCTTGATGGTCAGCTAATGTAATGGGAGCTTCAGCCCGGCCTGTTCAATCAGGAAGCATCACGGAGCGTTACAATATCATCTTACTATAAAACTTCTCGTCACTACAATATGTACATTTACCTATTCGCTCGCCTCCGGGGGGTCCACTAGATTCCCCCACGGCGGGAGTACTTGCGTCCCTGCGAAGCATCCATGACATTTGCAGATGCTCCAGGAATAATATTTCCGACGAATGCCCAGAGGATTACGGAGTCTCTAGACTAAAATAATGTTTGGAGGCATGATTGTCGGGCATCGGCACGTTGGATTCACCTCGGTACCTACGCTTGCAAGCAGGTGTCAAGATAGCATGTATCGCTAAACACGCGATGGATGATCTTCTTCCACACGGGCTTAAGCATGATCACCAAGCGGTAAGAGGCTTCAGTCGATTTTGATAGAAAACAAGGGAATTTCCTGCTGGGGTTTCCTTGGCTTTCATGGAAGTGTTGGGTACACGATGCAACCCTAGTACCTGTGTGAATTAATAGATGATGCAGCACATCAACCTTTTCAGTTACATCCACTCGGGTTTCACACATCACTCACCGAGCCGCCTCCGACGATAAACAACAAATTAACCAGGATCAAACGACTACCTCTTGGCGAACGCCTGTCGATTATTACCTACTACAGTCATTATTCTGTTGCAAACAATAAGTTATGAGTTACCGTGAGCGTGCAACTTCCATGCTATTTCACAGTTCGCCGACCATCGGCAATTCTTTATCTCGATGGCGTATTCGCTTTTCCCTCGTCACTATGTCCGTCCCATAGTCCATGTGAACAACTAATTGCTACCTACTTAGGGTATGTCCCTATTAGCATGGCGCTAAAGACCATCTACGGCAGATCATGCACTACTTGGACTCAGCAAGCTCTAACTTATTATATAGTAGTAGGCATTGACCTCGTCTAGCACTAAATCCCGACAACTCATCCTTCAAGTCGGTTCTTTATAGCGCGAGTATACAGGCGATGTAACGTCATGACATATTTTTGTCCTTCTCACAATATGAGTCCCGGGTATGCGATAACTACTGCACGCGACGGTAGCAAGCCCCTGGTAGGCAAGAAACGGGTGGCCCCGTGCTGCTAAAGTTGTTTGGCGATGGTGTTAAGGGTCCACTAGCTAGTGGGTGTTTCTTAACATCTTCTCCAGATATAAGAATTATGGCGTCTTGGCGATGTCAAGACCCTCTTTGTACGAGGTAGGTGTAAATAGCCTAGGTACCGAGCTATGTTTATGCTCCAGAACTTGTCGGGATTGATCTAGGCGATTTGTTTCGGATTTATTTTGAATGTTACCATCCAGTGGGCGCCAAGAAGTCCGGACTTTCTGATGCGTAGAATTTAGTACTAATGACACGATGCGTTAAGACAAACGGGAAGGCTGAGGGTCCCGCGAGGACCCGAACATCAGACCGTTCATTGTAGACCAAGACTAGTTGCGCACAGGTACTCGACAACGAAGGAGCAGAGCTATTACCACCCTACGTTGTAGACGGCCTGGACAAGGCAGTCGAAGTGTAGAACTCCTACGCTAAAGTTCTGCATTATGGGGACTTTGTGTTAGGTGCCTGTGACCGTCCAATGTAAATAAGAGGATCGTCAGATGCGACATGTCATGACACGACATCTGAGATCTGCATAAGATTCCCGCTCCAGATATTGACTAAGCATTACAGAAATGAACATCGAACCAAAAGAGACTATATAAATTAGACCTCTTGGTGCTACGCAAACAATCCAGGAATTTTGAAATTAATTAAGATGGATATATTAACGCACGTTCGACATGCTTCAACAAATGGCGAATGCGGTCCACGAATCTTAATCTATACCCAATCAAATCACATTGGCTTGAGCTATCGTTTTTATACTAAATCCGGTCCCAGCATTCAATATAGCTTAACTAAATCAACAGCTCCCCTTTCCTTGGCCCTGATGGGCTGTATATGGCCGTTATCGGGCTTTGAGTCTTTACGCTATCTTGCATGTGATATCACGTTGTAGGTTACGCGACTCTACATAGAATGACAGGTAGAGGACGGCCAGGTATTCGAGAGAGAAGTACAATCTCTTCCGCCACTCAATAACTCCGTGGCTCACTGACCACCAAGCGGATCTTCGAGCTATCATAATTACCATCGTAAGGTTCGAAAGGTTCGAAAGCTTCCGTCGGGTAGTCTCCCTATCCACATGCATATGACTACTCTTGTTTTGGTTGTACCATGGGCATTACAGTCGCTAGCAAAGTCCTATGCGTCATATTTTTAGGATTAATGAAAGAAGATATGGAAACAAAGACTACCGACGGTCAATTGTTTGTGTATGTAGGACTTGCCACAAAAATCGCTACGTCGAGCCTAATAGAAAAGTGTGGTTTTTTACTCTCCTTACATGAGAAATTAAGCCAAAGTACTAGGCGATCATTTAAATGGAGTGCTAATATAAGCGATTTCAAGGGCACTATACCCTTTGACACTAAGTTGTAACTACATCGCAGGCAATGATCGATAGTTGCGGTAAGAGAGCCGTCTGGTTTCGCTTGTATTGCAACAATTTTCGTTCACAACGTTTAGTCATCTCGGGAATACTTAGCAACTTTCGGCCGATCCGATACATTGATTCTTGAGAGGCATAAGGTCGCATGACGAGTCCATTTAATTCAGGTAAAGGGAACAGAAAACAAATCACAGAATTAGCTACCAGTGCTTTCCATTATTAGTATCGGTAATAACAACCGTGGTCATCATTATGTAAATACGGTAGACTCGAGCGGCATTCGTTATTTAGTTTCGCTCTATCCCGACAATAGCGACATTGATACTTAATTATATCTTCCTTCCGGGACGTTGAATTATCGTCAACTAGTTTTTACTCTTGGCGTGGGAGGACCCGTCGGTCCGGCGTGGCTTACAAGCTCAACTCCGGACAGCAGCCGTGGCGTGATATCACAAAAAGGCTTGCAGGGCCCAATAAGAATATCGTTTCCTAGCCGTGTCCACCACTCTAGCACATCTGGAGATGCCACAGAGCCACGTGCAATGTGATTGATCATCCCGGTCAAGCCTCCGCAGTGACTGCATCAGCAGCACAAGTTGAGGGAGTTGTCGCGCGACATGTATGCTTCGTGTAGTAAGTCGATCTAGTTAAGTAAGTAATGATCATCAATTGAGAAAATCCAAATCCCTCGTATACATATGCACTAGCCGGTGGAACGGACAGCTACAGTAGCCATCCCGACGGCAGAGCCTCACGTCTGGATGCCGGAAGACTTCCGCGGGGGCGATCACCGCGTCGAAATACAATTCTATGTAACGACGACAGGCATACGACTAGGTCTCCAACTTGAGACTTGCTAGACTAGGACCTGTCAGGACCCGATTGCTGTCCAAGGGTCGCGCATTGAGTAGCTGCTGCATCCCGCGTATCGATCGATTACCCTAGCTCCATCGTGACTTTACCTTTGATAACAAGCTCTCGTAGCCTATTCGCCAGCGGTTTTGGGGAAGATGCCGTCCAGTACCAACCCCGCATCCCAGGGTGTTATTGGAATCCCCATGCCTGAAATGCGGAAGAATGCTAGGTACACGGTGGCGTGTAGCGTTGTCATATTTGCGAGCATCACCCAAGTGATGAAACCAACACAGCGAACGATGTGACTGTACATCACACCAGTGCTAGCAACGGCGATAATGTGGAAGACTAATCGCTGTGCCCCTGTTCGCTCAACTGTACAGACTGTAGACTAACGTCAATCTAAGGTTATCTCATATACCCGCCCGGCCACCTCCATTAAGTGATTATTATGAGCTCAGATCAGGTCCCTGATGTTATTTTTGATGTGGCAAAGTCTGTCTTTGCCAAGGCGGTTCTAGTCCGCAGCTAACATTTGCATAGTCACATTTCTCATGCGAGCTGAACTTCGTATACGATACCATGAACGATATTGAGAGACAATAGGCTTCCTTTATCCTGTGGCTCTAGTTAAAAGTTTGAGAGCATGCCGGTTCTCAATCAAATATAAAGAATTGTTTCGAAGGACCTTGCAAAACGGATCTAAAAGTCGTGCGTGGAACACGAAATAGCAAGTTAGCAGAAGATACGAACAGCTCGTATGCTGAACTCATGTTTCACAGATTCTAAATTACGTCAAGCACTCTAAAGACTCCGGAAAGCGTAAGACATAAGTATACATCACACATCCACAATACAATCAGTCACCTTCACGAGTTTAGGTCGTCTAGAATAAGAGAAAACCAAGATGTCATCATTAACAAAAATACCATGCTCAGGGGGTTGATTCAGGTATCCGGATCGCAAGCTGTAAGAGAAGCCCTAGCGCCAAGGACAATCGAGAGAGACTCATCAAATAATATTTGACGGATGCAAGCAACAAACGTGCGAAGGAACGAGCCTTTTTGGAACGGGTCAGGGTCAGGCACCCCACTGATCCAGTTAGTAAAGTTCAATGGCGTGAGATGCTATGTTACCATAACGTTGCTTGCCGCTGTGCAGGCTTCAGCCGTGGCTCAAGTTGGGGGTCAAAGAACCCGGCCAGTCTGTGTGCAATCATTTGCTTTACCAACTGGTCACGGACTACGAAACGAGTTTAGCTACCCAGCTATCTTTCCAAGAATTATCAGTTATCTAATGATTAACACAACAACGTCTCGAAAAGAGGTCATCATTGGCGCGCGTGTATAGGACCGCTGTAATGTTTGTCTATACGCCACTTCGATTATTTCCGACGGCTAAATCCGGAGAATGGGTGCAGCATATCGTGCGGGATGCGCAATCTCTCGCGTACCCCCATCCTCAATGTCAGCCCGATCTCTCATATTGCTTCGGAGGGCTGAGGCGCTTCGGGTTCAGCATGTGTCCAACTAAAGCAGGAGTCCCGGGACTCGGACCAGCTTGTGCAGGGTTGTCTAGGAAGCGAACATGCTACCTCTTCTTCTAAGAATATCCATGTAGGATAAGCCAAGGAACGTGAAGCTTAACTTGACCGGGATACCTACAGCAAGATACATGTCTTTGGAGTGGCTGGCCTCGTCAGGCTCCCATCTCAAACTAGGTAGTCAACGACGCCAAGACAAACAGGACAAAAAACTTATCAGACATTTCTCTCCACTCAACAGAACTGGCCTCATGTTCGTCACAAGACATGTGTATTGTACAGGGAATGCGGATATCACCGGGCCATTGGGCATCTTTACAGTCTCCAATTTATCTCCCGCATCTCGATGTCGAGTTTACATAATCACATATCGATCGGGTCGTGTTGCCTCACGGAACACCGAATGCATATATATACGCCGTCTTATTTTCTGTGTTACCTAAGATGAACTTCTCAATGGTTCTTTTGTTCTTGGCTACCATGTCGATCTTTCTTGTAACGCAAACTCAGGTTCATTACAATTTTTATCCCAATCCGTCAGGTTGCAGGAGCGCCAACCTGAGCATCAGGTAAACGGTGAGCAAAAAAGAAAAAGAAAAACTAATCTTCAACGGCGCGGGAGCGGTGTGGCTCATGTAGCATAAGCAGGGAGTGCCAGGTGTCGAATGACTCAGCTTTGCCGTCATATGCATCTGGGGTATACATCGAGGCGCGGCCCGAGGCACATACCTAGGTATAATTGCGACGGAGGAGACCTAAAGGTGCAACATCCACTGCACTGAGGCTCTCGTTGTAGGAACTTTGAGCGCTCAACGCCATATCGTACCATTTTATCGAGTCGGCACTCGCTCCTAAGCTGAAGAAAACTAGGATTGGAACTTATAATAAGCCCGGGGCAATAGAAAAGCTAATCTTTTCCTATAATTGATCTTTCCAGTCAGCACACTACATCACTTACCAGTGAGCGTACAAGAGTGGTACAGGAGTCCTCTTCGAGAAGGAAATGTATGGTTCTCTGCATGCTTAGGTTATACTGCTGTAAGATAGACTAGGGTTATCGAGGTAAGCGAAATCGTGTAAAGTTGTCAGAATCCCCGTACGTGGAGGTTTGTACACATGCCTTTCGTTCTAGGCGATCGTAACAGAAGGTTATATCAATGCCATCCATATTGCACGTAAACTATGCTATTAACTTCAAACACGGAAATGCAACGAACGTAACGAACGCAATGAATATTGATTGGGCAGGTGAATGCAGCCGGCAACCAATCCAATGCATCGAAGTGAAGGAGATTCCACACCCTATTCCCGATGGTCCGGATACCATCAAACGGTAGCCCCATGTTCTTTATAACTATTCCTCGCACTGACTCAAATCCTAAAAGACGGGAAGGAATACAATTAACGGCTGACATGGTTCCCCGGAGACATTTGGAGCCCGGGTCATCGTGGCTGACTCCTACATCCAGGGATAGTATATGTATACATCGCGAACCATATACAGTGCACCTATACTGCTCCATTAAATACCAACGATGGCCATACTGAAAAGAGACACTGACCGTACATGTAAGCCCCAGGAAGGAGTTCGGTACCGTAGCGGTGGGATAGTACAAGTTATCCAGCCGCGCTGACGCGTTATATAGACGTGAACTTACCAGATCCAGATAGACGTGCAGCCTCGGCTGCACAGAAGGAATGTGTAGCCGATGATTTAGTAAGATGACAATGACAGCGCTTCAATATGTGACGATATGCTTGCAGCGGTGTGATAGGCTTTCGAGATCCTACCGAACGATCCGATGCATGCGCCGTTTAAGAACCGTTCATGCGATGTGATCGGATGTCAAAATACGGTTGTCACCGCGGAGTACAAACAAGAAGTTTGTGCCATAAAAAACCGAGACCCGTAATATTTACACCATATGCATATAAGCCCTATATGGCATAATGTCTCACTTGTAGATACTCCTCAGCCTTGATGTAGGTTCTAGTGAGGCTCCCTATCTGCTTTGCTCTATTTTCCACAATAGTCAGTAAGGTCCTGACTCATTCCTACAACGGAACGATTTAAATAACTACCATAAATAATTAAACATCATTTTATTATTGGCAACTTGACCTAATATTTACATAGATCACCCATTCGGAGATTGTGTTTATCCCTGTCCGAACCCAAGCCCAGGCCTGAATTCAATAGGGTATCTTAGATTATGTGGCAGTGTCCTCCTAGAGACGGTGGTACCATTAAAGCCGATGTACTCGCCCACGCTAGGTGGCAGATCCTTAACAGCCGTGCCCCATGAGCTCTCGTTCTTGCCGAGAGTAAGTACGAGTTCCTTGCCTTCGGTGAAAAAGCCATGATCGATCCAGTTCTTGGTATATGGCTCGCCATTCAAAGTAGCGCTCTGAATGTATATTGCCGCATAAGTAGGGTCAAAGTTAACAGCCCGAATAATTGCCGTTTTGCCGGTTACTGGGCTGGTGATGTTGACGCTCTCGAAAAAAGGAGGGGTGATGAGATAGACATCCTGTCCTGGATTAGGGAAAAGCCCCATCATAGAAAAGGCAACAAATGATCCCATTGCACCGCTATCATCGTTACCGGGAAGTCCTTCGGGCGTGGTGTCGAAGAACCTAGGAATGTAGAAATGGCTGCGCTTAGCAGATAAACCCGGTCGCCCAGCGTAGTGATATTGAAATACAGTGAGGAAGGCGGGCTCATTACCAATATAGGTAATGTTCTGGTCGTGGAGGTAGTCGAGTCGTTTAACGAAATTGCTAGGACCACCATATAGCGTAACAAGTGAGCCCTGATCATGAGGCACATAGAAGCCATATTCCCAAATACTACTTTCGAACGTTTCGGCTCCTGTGTTCTGCAATGAGCAGACGGATCCTGTGTTGTCGATATTGCTGCACTTCAGTGGATTCTGAGAGCCCCAGGTCCCATTAAGGTACTTCGGCTGGAAGAAACCGACAAAGCCAGTATTGACACCTGAAAATAAGTTCGAGGTTTGGTTCTCTTTGTAAAGATTTTTCCAATTGTTGCTGGAGTCTAGGTATTTCTCTGCGTCGGTGGTCTTGTTCATCGCTTTGGCCATTTGCGCGATAGTGAAGTCATTATAGCTGTACTCTAGTGTTCTGGAGAGACTCCGTGTCAAGGTTCCAAAGCCCTTGTAGTCAAAATCTTGGACTGGAATGTAACCAAGAGATTTCCAGCTATCGATGCCACCTCGCCCATGACAGCACCAGTCGAAGGGTTCGACTTCTGCGTCTTTCACTACTGCCTCATATCCGACGTCCCACTAACTCGGAGTAAGTAGTCAGTTGGTATACAGAAGGGATGCCAACTTACATCGATACCGCCTGTCAAACCTTTCAAATAACCATCGACCAAGATTACGTCGGCGTTAGACCCTCCCTACAACTATTAGTATGTGAGAAATCAGAGACGGCAAGAAGGTTGAGTACCTGTGTGTACCCTTTTGAAAAACTCATATGGCAATCAGGCAGCCAGCTGCGTGTGTTAACACATGTTAGTCGAGATCTCTAAGTCCCCTATCATAGAACTTGCTAGACTAAATGATTATAAAGCTAACGGATCGGGTAGGGGGGGGTTCTTATACGTACCCCTCGTGCTTATACGTTTCAATCAAAGAGCGAATCATCTGCTCAACCGACGAGGGATCAAGCACAGTCAGGAACGGGATCTGAGACCGGAAACTGTCCCATAGGCTATTCAAACTCATTAGTGATACCATCTTGAAGACACGCAAGTGATTTGAACATACCAATAAAATGAATCAAAGTATGGCTCTCCGGTTTCCCAGTTAGGGTTTTCTCCTGTGTAATTCTGAGGATTTACCATTGTGCGATAAATTCCACTGTAGAAATTCTTGATTTGATCTGGATCGACTCCCCCACCAGTCGACACAACAATAGGGCTAAGCTTCTCTCGCCAGGCGGTTGTAGCAGCTGATTGCACGGCATCAAAGTCAAAATCCGGGATTTCTTCCTCTGCATTAGAACAGGCTTGATCCGAGCTGATGAAGCTCAAGCCTACACGTGCAATGACGGGCTTCTCAGGAGATTCAAATCTAACAAATGCGCCACCAGGAAGGGGATACCCATTTATGGACCGCGAAATCGTCAGGTTTTTAACATTTGCACTAGCTCGACTATTGGCGAAGATGCCGTTATCAAAGATCTTCGACCCTGAGAAATCAGTACAGAAATAGGATGTATACTGTCCCTGAGAAAAGCTAGACACGAAGAGTCCCTGCCCCTTAATTCTTCCAGTTGTGGGATCAACGGATACGCTGCCGTTATCCTGACGTGAGTCGTGAAGGTCTGATAGATCTTGCAGGAGAAGAGGGTGAAGGCCATTCGTGGCGGTTGGAAAGGTGAAGCGAAATAGAGCAGTGCGCTGGGCAGCTGTCATCTCAGCCTTGACACCGGTATTGAGGGTAACGGAGAAGAAACCCGGGCGTGCCACCACAGATTTAGAGTCAAACGCTCCAAAAGCCACGCGTGTCTTTTTGGGATAGACACAGAGATTGATATCGTCACTTGGACAAGCGGCGTAGGGGAATAGCGGGAAGTTGCCGAGAGACGGCTCACCACCAGTTCCCGAGTCGTGGAGGGCTGAGAAGCCGAGGATCGGAGTGCCATCGAGGGTGAAACCGCCTTGATTGCTGCCGGAATTGGTATCTGCTACGGCCTTGGCCATTCCGTAGGGCAGAGTAGCACCAGGAAACACATTCCCTCCAGCCCGGCTTCCAATCAGCTGATCGACATACTGAAGAGGGTCGAAGTCAGCGGCACCGGCTCTCCAGACGGCCGGCACGAGCAAGAGTAAAGAGATGCAGCGGCGATTGAAGGAGTACATGATGATGACACCCAATCGGCCGGTGGAGGAAATGAACGAACGACAACGGGAGACCGAGACCCGACAGATATATGACTCTATTATATAGATAGATATAGGGCCCAGTAATGCGTACGGGCAACCATGACTACATTCCGGCTTGCGGGAAGATGTCTTGATTCAGTGGAGTCGAGGATAGTCCCTGCAACTGTAACTGTAACTGCAACTGTACTGTACTGTACACAACGGAACAATTATGTTAGGTATGTGGTGAACATACAGCAGCACGCGAGTCCCGGTCGATCGTGATAAGATGCATAGGTAGGTGCAGCACTCAAGTCATGTCGTCCCATCAAAAGAGCTGCATAGTTGGTGAACAGGGTGACATCGTCTCTGTTCCATCGCAACTGACCAACTTTTCCAATGAGCCGTGCCCGGTCGTGCCTGGTCATGGGTATCTTGGATCAACGAACCTTCCGTTTCTGGCGAATGCAGGAATGAACTACCTCGATGGCCATGTCCCTGTCAATATTTTTGCAAAGTCAGGAAGTTGTTAGACGTGAAGAACACGAGCAAGAAAGCACCTGGCTTAACGTTGCATTATGCAAGACAGTCACGCTGCTCCACGACTAGGTAGGTACCTAGGTCTGCACCTCGCCGGCCACATGCACTTCCCGTCATTTAATATTGTGAACCAACCTCGTGGTATTTGCCTCAAAGCTTATTGTTCTCACGCAAACAACTACAGAAAACTCTCTTACTTCAATTCAAGTCCTTTTAGTTGTCGGTTTAAGCAGTAATCGCCTATCCAATGGCCCCTCTTTTGTGTCCTGCTTGGTACTATGCAACATATTTCCCCGTGGAGAAGAGTGAGCACTAACACCAAGTCGGCAACGGCAGAGACAAGCAACGAAGGCTTAAGCACCCAACCCCCCCTGTATTAAGTCACCTTGCCCTACCAACGTGCCATTTCCAATGGTCCATTGGAAAGATAGTGAACCCCCCGGCCAACGCTAGTACGGTAGAGCCGGCTGTGGCCCTAGTGTACGGCAACCATCATGCATCAAATTCCTGCCGTGCAAGGTCAAGGTCGGGAAGTTCTGGCTGGAATTGCATTGTTATTGGCCGCGAGTTATCATCTGTTGCTTGTGTTCCTGCATAAGTGTATGTAAAGGATGGTGGTGATGGGCGATGATGAAGCCTAGACGAGCCTGCCTGGGCTCGGAACAGAAGAGCTTATCCATGAGCAGCAGGTCCTCACTGGCTCACCTCGACTATCTCTAATATTACCTATTTACCCCTCTTTCTTGCTCGGATAGATTATAGCAATAAGACACGTCGAGGCTTGTGTCATCACACCGTAACACACCAATGAGACAATAATGGTGACATTGTGCCGAATGAAAGCATAGTATAATACGTAAACTTACCTACGTAGCTGACGTCCATAAAAGAGTGTACCCTATATGAATAGGAACTTGCAAAGCGCCGTCGAGCGCAAGAATCATCACTATACTTGATATTGGCGAGAACGAATTTCTGTCTTTTTTTCTTGAATTGCCCATGTTGTGATGATCATCAAATTTAATTATGCTTTATTTCTGTTTCCTTGATCCATGGCCATAACGGCACACGCAATTCACCTATGATCCGCGCTTTACTGCACACAGTTAGTCACAACGATCCATCAGCGCACTAGCGATGCAGTTGGATCTCCAAAGCAATATCACAGTTTCGCACCACGCACCTCGTCCAGCGACTTGACCTCAACAAGCAGTTTGCCGGTATTCTTGCCCTCGAAGAGGTCCCTGATGGCAAACTCGGCCTTCTCAACACCGCCCTTGACGATGGTCTCCTTGCGCTTAATCTTGCCCTCGGCCAACCACTGGCCGAGCTCCTCGCGAGCCTTGGGGTAGTCCTCTTGGAAGTCGAAGACGATGAAGCCCTCCATGTGGATGCGTTGCGCGACGACATGGAACAGGTTGCGGATGCCCTTGCTCTCTTTGCCGGGCTCGTTGTACCCGGAGATGGAGCCGCACATGACGAAGCGCGAGCGGAACTTGGCGCGGTTGAGCGCCGCCTCGAGGATATCGCCGCCCACGTTGTCCCAGTACACGTCGATGAAGTCGGGCGTCGCCGCTTCAAGGTCCTTCTTGAAGCTCTCCTTCTTGTAGTTCAGCGCCTCGTCGAAGCCCAGCTCGTTCTTTAGCCATGCGCATTTCTCGTCCGATCCTGCAATCCCGACTACCCTAGCTCCACGCAGCTTCGCGATCTGTCCCACAACCGAGCCCGTTGCGCCCGCAGCACCCGACACCACAACTGTCTCGCCGGCTTTCGGCTTACCGATGTGGTGGAGACCCGTCCAGGCTGTCATGCCGGTCATTCCTGTAGAAGTATCAAGTTAGTGCACTGCTCATCACGGCTGTCCCACGTGAAGTTGGTGATTTCCGCCATGGGCGCAACCGCGTAAACCGTATCCAACAGCGGGATCAAGAACCGTGGCAGAAAGGACATACCCAAGACACCCAGCAAATCTGTAATTTGACCACCCTTGGGAACCTCGACCTTCTGGAAGTCCTTCTCATTGGCAACAGAGATCTCGGTCCAGCCGGTAGTCGCGGAGACTAGGTCGCCCTCCTTTACTTTAGGATTCTTGCTCGCGAGCACGCGGGAGATGGTGCCGCCGCGCATTTTCTCGCCGATGCCGACAGGGGGTACGTATGAGCGTGCATCTAAAGGCCATGATCAGTCGACTTTGATTTTCCCGTGCTGATCTCGAACGCGCTGCCGAGCAACACAACTCTAACAAATATATATATATATATATATATATATACAGATAGATATGTAAGACGATGGGGTAGATGCATACCGTTTAACCAGCCCCGCATGGCGGGGTCGAGGGACAAATACAGCGTCTCGACCAGGATCTGGCCATCCTTAAGGTCGTCAGCAGCAGGCGCAGGTCCCTTCTCAAGCTTGAAGGTCTCGCCGGGCACGACGTGAGCCTTGGGTCGCTGGGCAAGGACGAAGGTCTTGTTTTCGCGGGCCATATTTGTTGTGTATTCTTTTAAGTAGCAGACTGAAGACTGTATCGAGAGACGGACAAAGAGTTGTGCACCCTGAGCCGAAGGACGTTATATAAATAAAGAATTGGATCCGGGAAATCAGTAGGTATACATTTAAAAAAAAAAAAAAAAAACAGGTAGCCACAAGAATTAGGGCCTCGACGCTATATATACGTCATGAAAGAGCTCCCCAGGACCAAAGTGTAACATTCAACATAGTGGAGATGGGGAGAAACTATGGTTGATCTAGAACTACCTACCCGTACCCAAGTGGCCTGCAGTTTAAAGCCGTGCAGAGGTAGTAACACTAAACGAGATTTGTGATTTATAATATACTAGCACACCACTGTCCTGATGAGCCCTTACCCAGCAAGTATATGCGATTTCGGGATGAATATCTCAATAAAAATGCCCTCCAACGATGAATAATGAGTAATCGTCATGCCTCGGTACCCCATCAATCGCTTGACCCAGCCGAGGAACCTCGTCAAAACAACAATTATGGACCCATGGCCGCCGGCACGGGCGCGGGAGAACTTACTAGAAGCAGTTGGCGGCTCCGGAGCATCGGAGTACTCGTAGGTTAGAATAGAACGCGAGTAAGTATTATCTGTTGGTTTATTCAAGACGATGACAGAAATTTTATTGTTTTATGTTATTATCTCGCGACTCTTGCGATACATTAGGTAGATAAGAAAATGGTTGGGAATAGGTAGACTAGGAATTAGATAAGGCACTATTGCGCCTCGGAAAGTAGGTACAGTCCAAGTATTAGGTATGTATTCATTTGTTGTTGAACTGCCAAGAACGAACCTACCTACGTGATATTCTGTAGACTCCACCATATCAACATTAGGTCACACTGCATTTATAAGCGGGAAGATGCTAGCCTGGGCGGAGTGATAGATGTGCCGATTACGTAGTAGTAACCCGGATGGACAGTAGCAAGTCAGCCTCTTCAAGTAAGTCTTATTGTATGTAAATCCCTACTATGTATATCGAGCAAAAGCTACGAGCTCATGCAATCACTTAGCATAATAGTTCGGAATAGTGTATATATTTTGACTTGGTTTCTCAAAATGTGTAGCCACTTAGCCCATATAGTAAGATACAGGACTTGAAGTAATTCGTCCGGTTCAATGTAGACATGTTCCGCAAACATGACTATAACCATGAACTCTGATCTGATTGCATGACATGATATCGACCGTCTGTCATGATCTTCAAAGACCACATCTGCAGAACGTCTTGTGACTGCCACACTCTGTCACATCTGTTATACAGAATGGCAACACTAGGCTGAAGTTGAAAAGCAAAACACATGTTGGCGATTGAGGTCCTGTCCCCAGCTCTCGTAAAACGTATGTCTGTGATCATATGGCTTCTCGTCGGCGCGCGGGAATGCTTGAAGCCTGACTAGCATTCGTGTCACTGCTCTGATAGTCATCATCATCATTCTCTTGAACGTCTGCGGGTTTGAAACGGGTCCTTCTAGAGCTAGGACGGCGGGGGCGACGGCCACGGGTCTTGGTTTCAGGCTCAGAGTCCTCTACTATTCGCTCTTTCTCACTGGCCCTACTCACCCCGAGGTCAACGCTACGAGGGCTTTGTCCGGGCGATGCCTCCGTCTCTTCGCCCGTCACATCAAGTTGGCCATGAATGGCTTCCTCTGCCTCCTCCTCCACGTCCTCCTCCTCCTCTTCCTCTTCCTCATCGTCGCTAGCCTTGCTGACGAATGCCGCGCTCTTGGGCGCTGAGCTTGTCTTCCGGCCTTTCTTGATCTTGTACTCAATCTCACGATATTCGACATCATAATCAACATCGCCGCTCTCTTCGCTTGGGTATTCGAGTTTATGAGTTTGCTGAAATCGTTGCAGAAGAAGGGTGCAAGTCTCCTTGACATTCAAGCTCTGCCAGCCGGGAAGGGTTCTTTTAAGTCGAAACCAGACAACCATTATAGGAGGCCTGGTCCATTTACCCTTTAGTCCAAGGCGCACTTTGAGCCACGGGATGCGGCTATCGGCGTTCGCATTAGTCTTGAGGATTTCGTTAATGATCAAGGAACGGTTGCGGTAAGACATGGTGGTTGCCGTCTCCCTGGCCTGCTGTATAATCTCCTCGATAGGAACAACCTCCCCATCCAAGCCGCCCCCGCTGAGTTGTGGCTTGAGGGATTTCCATTTGGCAATGCATTGCAGGCGGCTGCGTGTTCTGTCCATGCCCAGACTCACTAGCTGCCAGCTAATATCTTCCTCGACTGGCCGGCTGTCGTCTAGACCCTGCAGGGATCGCTGACGACGTATCTCTGCAATAGCTTGTTCAACGATGGCAATAAGTTTAGTCGTCTCCTCTTGGCTCCATTGGTCCTTCTTTAGGTTGTCTCCGCAGATAATGTAGTTCCTTATACGGTCTCGGACGTCTTCGGGGTGGCGATTGATCATTTGACCTATCATAGCATATTTGCTTCCGTGATGCTCATACAGCTGTCTGAGTTCCTGGTCCTGCTCTGTGGTCCAAGTCCCACGCGCTACAAAATTGTGGAATCTGCGGCGAGTTTGATTGATAACCTTCTGTCGGCTCCGACCAGGACAAGTTGCCATGATGCGCTCCCAAAGCTCAGTGCCCCTAGCTTCTTTGGGATTTCGATGAATCAAATCGTTGACTGCATACTGAGTCATGCCATGGTCATCTCTAAACCGTTCGATAGATTGAGTCAGATTTCGAATCTCGAAGTCACTGAAAGCTCCAGACAGCGTGGCGGGGGTCTTAGGTGTCCGCAGGCGAACGACACTCTCACTTGTTGGCGTCGCGGCAACATCACCGTCTCCATTTGAATTGTCCCTGAGCATGCTAGTGATTTTTGGCTGTCTGGCTTGGCCATCGGCAGTGGATGGGCGGGCTTGCGTCTCGTACCCCATGGTGGCTATCTGCTTGCCTTTGCCATTTCTGCGCGACAACGCGGCAACAGAAGGTGACTGGGAGTCAATGTGGTCTTCAATCTCGTCTACCATACGACTGAAGAAATCCGGTTTAGCCACACGCTTCCGTCCGGTACTGGCCTTGTTATCTGACTGGCTCTTAGCACTGGGCTCACCCACACTACCCGGATGTGGCATGGAAGATGGTACTTCAACATCGTGGTAGTTAGTGCCATTTATAGGATCAAGGGCGATCTCTCCGCTGACACCTGCCTGTTCCTGCTCTTTATTATTGACTATATCGAGTTGCATAGCATTAGCATTAGCAAGCTCGCCATTATTGGCATTATGAGCAAGCTCATTTGAGTCCGTTTTGGGAACGCTGAGCTGATGAGTGGTGAGAACATGGCTCGTCGATGATGCTTCCGAGGCCACATTACTGGCATCATAGGCGTGGTGGATCGCCCCGTCTTGGTACATTTCCACCTCGTCATTTGTCTCTAAGCTGTTCCCGGTCAAATCACTTTCAACATTGTCAATGTCTATAGCCCCCATAGATTCTTCAGATTCTAGTCCGGTCCCAATGGCTGGTGTTGACTCTTCTCCTAGAGCATCAGCGTATGGCTTTCTCTTGCGATCAGAATAGAGTTGTGCAGCCAGGAGGCTGATGTCACCTATGTCAGATGTGTTGGGCTCTTCAATAGCGTCACGGTGGACTTGTTCGTCGCGTTCCGTTACAATATCATTTGTGCCGTTGAGAAGAGTCTTGTGCTTCTTTGAAGTTCCCGGGGGCGTTTCCTCAGCCTGAGTCTGGGTCTTCCGCTTCCGCTTCTTTGATGTGGCATTCTGTGATTGGACTGGTTCTCCTATGTAACCTCCCAAATCTTCCTGCTCTTCTCGCTCACGCTTGGCAGCAATGATACGTTCTTGGGAATCCCATATCTCAGCAAAGTGACTCGGCTCTTCGGCAGGTTCTAGCGCAGCACTAGCTTCGGCCTGCTGTTTTGCAAGCTTCGCGACACGCTTTCTTTCTTTCTTGTCTCGTTTGCGCTGGCTGTTTATTTCATCTTGCTGCTGCTCGCCATCATACGCAAGCGCGTTGGGATCGGTAGAAGAATTCGCAAGAGGTTGGTTGCCTTCCTCGGGATATGAGGTAGAGCCTTGTCGTTTCTTGCTCCGTTTCTTCTTCTTAGAGACATGTGCGGGATTTTCGTGCTCGTCAGCCTGAATACCGAGCTCCATAGAAGAGCCAAAAGCTGGTGAGGACTGATACGGCGAAGAGGCGGACATTTCGCGGTGCGGGATGGGTGTCGGAGCTTGGGAGCTGGTTGGGCGTAAAGGGGATGAGCTAGAGTATTTGATCTTGGCGGGATATCGGGGGGGTGGGATTGTAGGATTAATGGAGCTGTCGATCTGGCTCGAAAAGACGAAGTGGTCGTTGGTGGAGTGGTGATCTTGATAGTTCGCAAAGTGGTCTGGTTCGGGGGTTTGGTCTTTCGGGTCGCAGCCCTCGTCCTTCACCTGAGATTGGCTCTGGCTCTGCCCCATTAGGCTTATACCATGGCTGCTAGTGACGTAAGAACCGTCACGGCAGGCTGTATAGCAACGTGAGTGTCGGTTTGGCGTGGCGGACAATTGTAATTGTACCTGTGAGTGAGCTTATCAGCGAACATGCCGGGAGTAGAAAGCTGGGGCCAGGCCGGGGGGAATCCAACACGATTCAAGTTGGTGTCCATCGAGTGTCGGACTGCGCAGATGCAGGCGCAACGGATATGCCGGCTCATATAGGTACAGGAGCTGTCGCCAACAGCGGGAATGGGTACAGGTAGAGAGCATGAGCGACGGGGGTTTGTCAGGGCAGTGTCAAAGAAAGCGGCTAATTTTGCTTCGCTTGAAGCCGGACTAAGAATGAGAAGTGTTTCCAATCGTGTGCAGCGATGAAGCATGCTGGCAGAGGCGTGGTAGGCGTAATGGGAGTGGTGAGGTGAGTGACGTGGTGAGTGATAGCTCATAATGCCTGCGACGAGTCGAGATTGGCAGGGCGCATAGCTACCGAACCGTTTTCGCAACCGAAAAAAAACCCAACAAGGAGATAGACAGACGGAGAGGTCTTACCTGCTTGGTCAGGCTGTGATGTGTGTTGCAATGGTACAATAACTACGTCTGTCGCAGGAGAAGGAATGGTTGAAAGTGGTCGCAAGCGGCCTATCGACAACCACGCGCCGAAAAAACGCGAATATGGGGCTCAAAGTCTTGCTAAGGGAAGTAGGTACTTAATACATACAGGCGTGTGTAACACTGTTGGAGCTCCACCAGCAGAAAGGCTTGATTGGATACATAAGCCTTGGGGGGGTCAAAGTCCACCTACTACTTAGTACTAGCCATCCAGCAAGAACATTGTACATACGGATCCGTACTAATAAATGATTACATGTAATTGAGCCTCAATACTACCTATATATATATATAGTACTGGGTAGATACAAACAGGGCGTCTGCATCTAATACCCACCTCGACCTCTGTCTACCACTCCTTAGTTACCATGTAGGTAGTCGACTGAGGTTCTGTCACCCAGCCATCTTCCTCGACACTTAGACTGCTGAATCCATCCACAACAACGACAGACTTCACCGAGCTCTCATCGGTTTCAACGCTCTGGGACGAACCATCACTAGAATCATTGTTATCATCATTACTGTCCCAAGAATTTGAGAGCCAATCGTCATCTTCCGGCCACTGGCCGTAAGCGTCGTCTGGAAAACGCCGCCGCTGCCAGCCCGGCTCATACCCCTCGTCTAAAGCACCGTCCATATCATCGGGCCGGTGGAAGGCGAGTCCTGGTTCCTGCTCATACCTACCGGAAGCCAGACGGCCGTGCACAGCATCAATTTCCTCCTTGCAAAGACCGATATCGTGAAGAAAATCGAAAACATCATACTTGTGTGGCGCATAATAACCTTGCTCGCAGTCGTACAAGAGCTGGAAGAAGTCGTCGTCGGAAGATTCGACAACGGCAGGCCCGCAAAGCGCAACGCAAATTTTGGCCCAGACGACGATCCAGTCGGCATCCAAAGAGCCCGCTGCCCCTCGGAACTCAATTGTCGGCTTCCGGGGTGAGTTCGCGCCCTGCTCGTTCTCCAGGTTGGCGAAGTTATATGCCCCTCGACGATCTTCTGCGAAAGATGTCAATTGGGCGATTTCCCCAGTATCCTGAGCGCTGAAAATCATGCGCACGCCGTCCATCATTTTAACGCCCGCGGATAATTCGTTATACCAAGGCTCCCAGAACTGAACTAAGTATTCGCTGGCAAAAGAACGGGACAGGGTCGACTGCTGACTGTCAGTGACATTATACTGGTAGTTTGTCGGCTTTTTCCTATTCTTGTCCACGCGATCCATGGAAAACTCCGCGTGTCGTGGTTCCCCCAGCCCGTCAATGTGTTCTCCTGCCTGCTCACTACATAAAACAGCGCCCATGTCGCTGAAGTGTCTCATGTCAAAACAATGTTTGTTCCTGTGACGACAACCTGGATGCAGGGTGTCAATAAGGTTCTCGGCCAGCCAAAGCAAGCTCGCGATGCGCTGAACTGGCCGGAACTCTAGGGGCTTATATCCCCGGCCGACGTGGACGTGAAAGCCGCACACAGGCGGTACAGTTGTAAGAAAAGCTGAGTTGATGGCTTTGACGACTGTCGAGATCTCTTTGAAGGCGTCCTCGCCCGCGACGAAAACGGGCGAGTTCACCTCCACGCCAACATGCTCGAGAGGCATGTATGCCCGATCAAAATCAAAGGGGAGAACCAACGATATGTCTGGCACGACGTTCCAAAATTCGAAGAGGTCTGCCTCAGACCCCTTTGCCTGTAAGCTTGCTTTAGCCTTAAAGCCGGCTGATGCGATGGCATCAGCTACTTTTTGGCGGACCCAAGCCGCTTGAAGTTTCCGGCGCCAACAGCTATCCTCATCAACCTCAAAACCTGGGGGGAATGGGATTTCACTGTAATGTGGGCATTCGAGGACTGGCCCATATCGCTTATCGTCCTTAGCGGGTGCCTGTTGGTCAGGAGTTGTATAGAAGACGATAAACTCGAGCTCAATGCCCAGTGTCTGAGCCATTATGCCGAATTGTAGGATGTAAAAGATTAATGAAGATGAGAGAAAAAGACAGCGAAGATCGAGTGGCTTGGCGTGATAAAAGCCTGATTATTTCATAAGCAGAAATAATAGAAATGAAATATCAGAACCAGGATACCGACGAGGATATCGTGATGAGTGATAATTGAACCTCAACAATCAGCACTGTAAATAGCTATCATCGATCAGCAACCTAGTGTCTATGACAGCGTGATAGCAAAGGTCGCGGACGACGAGATAGTTATAAGATTTATCCAGTGTTGTAATACTTTTCTCTGAGAAGTAGTATATTATTCATGCGATAGACGAAGAGTGTTGGGGGTGAAGAGGTAATTTATAAATGTGCAATTCACTCTCTTAGTGAATGCCATTATGCCCCTGACCCCAATCGAGTCCTTTTGTCGAACATGACCAAACACTTAAATAGGGACAATATGAATATGAATCCTTTGGATGCTATGTCATTCTGGCTCTTTGTGTATGCAGCAAACATGCATACAAAGGTACTAGGAAGATTACCGGGTCCATACTTTGGTCATTTGGAAACTAAGTTAATACGTATGTTTGCCATTGGCACAAATAACGCGCTGACGAAGATGTTACAAGTGAAGGGAATGCCAGATAATGATATTCGCTGAGAGGTACTACACTTATTTCAGAAGACAAATCACAAATTACTAGGTTGAGACAATGTGGTATGTGCCACACAAGGTACAAGACTTATCACACTGTTGCTCACATAGGTAATTAAACAAAACCAAACATCATGTTTGTTTAACCTTTCCATGTTATGAATACAGGGCTTGGGCTGATCATGCGAAGACTTCTTCTGTTTTCTTACTGTAACACTACCTACTCGTCTACGTATCAATATTGCGATTGTTTTCTCGCATATCCTCAATTCTCAGCATCATTCTTCTATCAGTTACAAAATCATTGATTAATTACCTACCTAGTTTATCCCAATCTAGGTTCCCGTTCACGTGACGTGATAAGTAGATTGGTGGTGTTTGTGTGTGTTGTAGAGCGCCCTATACGGTTGGCTCTCGTCAACTGTCCCCCTACTTATAAATGACCTAGAGAAACACGCATAACTATACAGGCAATGATGTCATGACTCAAAGGAGGGTGAAAGAATCCATAACATCACATAAGATAGTGTCATCTTATCCTTCACTATATCGAGGACGTCTATATTTAGCGATATATAATTGGCCTTAGAAACTCTAGTTATAACTAACAGTACGTGTTGTTTGAGGTCTTATATCAAATAATTAAAGGGAGTACGTTGCAATATGATTCCATTAACACAGAGATCTTACAGATACTATCGTAGTATACTTATTATGGATATCAACCATTGCGAACACCTTTCGCATAGACATCCCGACCTTCGACAAGATTGGAGAGGCTGTCAAGCTGTATAGCGTTGATTCCGCTTGAACTAAGTATAATACTAGCTAGGTATGGGAAGGCAAAAGGCAAAGGAAGTACTGGCTGGCATCAAGGGCGGTAGAATCTATTACTCGGAACGACCGATTGGAAGAGGCTGACTATTTCGAAACATAAGTTTAATTCGATCAGAGAAATATAGAGGATAGATTCTATACAACTAACCGAATGAAAATAAACCATACTCTACGTCAAAGTTTGACGAGGCTGAGATCCAAACGACTGATGACGGATAATGCAACGGAGACTATAATCCGTTATTGGAATATAGTATCACATCAAGCAAGTATTCAATTTTCTATATAACGATAATAGCATATTTGCTCGCGCGAAGTTACTCGCATTGAAAGCCCAGCAAGTGACAAGCAAGGATCACGTATGTCCTTGTCACATATATACAGCAGAAGGGTGACGTGCAGCCATGATGATACCAAAGAAGCGGGATGCTAAGTTCACTGCTGGAACTCGCCCCTGCTCACTCGGACCATCTAACAACTGTTGGCGCCATTACCAGTGAAATTTCCGGGCTTATACATGCCATCAGCATCATCAAGGCATTCAGCTGTTAGATATGTCAGCATATCTGGGTGGAAGAAACCTTGAGCAAACAGACAGAACAAAACAACAACATACCAACAGTGACAATTTTAAGATTGTTAGTCTTGGCCCAGTTGATGAGCCAAGTGGTGAGCGTCGTGACAGTGGATTGGTAAGTCTCATGCATTAGAGGGATGTGACCCATGCCCCCAGCGCCGGCCTGTTGGAACTTTTGCTCGCTCTGCTGTGGCGACTGATTGTTCCAGTCGCCGGCATCAATGTCATCATTTATCACGCTGACGCGTGCGATGAAACAAACACGTTAGTCGAGATCAAATCTCCAAGTGTCACATCACACGACCCATAACGGAGGGATCGAGTTTTAATACACACCTATAATTCATTTGCCGCATCACGTTCAAGAATTGCCCCCCAGTCTCTAGGTAAGGCGGGCGCACGTACGCCGGTTTGCGTCCGAAGATGTTCACCATCGCCTGTTCGACCTTTTCCATCTCGCTCTGAATAGCAGCCGCGCTCATAGAACCCATATGGGGATGTGTCCTTATTAATCAGGGCTTGTTAGCGCTTTTTTATCGTCCTTCGTGATTGTTTTTAGTAGGTGACAACTGCATTTGATGCCCTTTTCTTCAACTGTTCTCTGTCACTACCATAGACGTGAGAGATACTCACCAAGTATGACTAGCGACCTGATCTTAAGGACCGGGAAAGTCAGTGATTTCATGCGATCAGGTTGTGACAGGGGAAATACGTACGCCCGTTGTCAAATGCTTTCTTGACAGCAGCACGTTGGTTGTAGATACAACCATACAGCGTTCCCGTGAAAAAGAAAGTCCCCTTGACTCCAGCAGCGTCAAGTGTGTCAATAAGGGAGGAAGTGTACTGGTACGGACCGTCGTCGTATGCCAATGCCAGGACGCCAGACTTGGAGCACTTCGTGATGACCGTGCCGACGGTGTGGGTGCGTTTCATAATCGTGATCGGATCCGGAACAGAGAGCGCCAAGGCGCCGGCCGCGAGGGCCATTACAGCAGCAGCAGAGGCGAAGAACATCTTGTAAATATCGTACAGCAACTTTGCCCTAAAAAAGGTGATATATTGGCTTCAGGGTTATTGTCCTCGCGGGGCACTCAGATTTATAAACGCCCTTAGGATGAATGAAGACGTATCTTCCGTTTGGCTATACATGCCTAGAAAAGTAGGTTCTAACCATTCCATGCTATATTTCACCTATATTATTTCTGTTTCGCCTATGCTCGCCGCCCTCTTTTGCCACGGCGCCCCGGCCTTGGCAACGTACCTAGAGATCGTGGGGATAGCGATGGCTTCCATGAGCCTGGCTTGGTGGTACGGGAGAATGGATCTTGACCCCCTACCTGGTTCCTTGCGCGAGAGTGTTGCCAAGAAGAGCTTGTAGAGCTGGGAATTTAGCCGCGAATACTAGTATATCGTACCAACCTAGGTCGTTTCCCGAAGCGGCCCGGAAGAGCGTGTGCCTCAAGCAGAATCGTGTCTCATAAGATTAGCGTCTTTCCACTACATTGTTGATATAGTTAGCTACTTTTGCCATTCATGTCATGGGTCACAACTTGATTGCTTTGTTGAAGAGGAGAATACGGATAAGTACGGATGGCATGGCTTAGGTATGTTAAGGTAGTGCTACACTGTAATGCGCTCAGCTTACTTATACTGGTGGATGACATTTTGAGGATGCGAACGGTAGTGGCGATGATATTGCGAAGTCCAGTCTTAATGACAGCTTACCTCGGTCATCTAGCTCAAAACGCAGAACCAGGTTCAGCTGATGTAGACCAAGGCTTAGTTGCCGCGTCCTACTCATTCCTACATTCGTCGTACTGAAATTAAAATGTAGCAACTAGCTATCTCGTCGCCTCACAACCTAAATCGTATACATCCTAGGGATATTAGAGTAGTTTTGAATTTATTGTGTTAAGAGGTGTTTTTATTCATCTATATACAATCTGGGCCAGGGATTAGATCACCAATGACCAAAAGTATCATTACTATTCATAATCGGTATATGTAGGGTACGTGTGCAGTGATCCTGGTAGTTACTCCCTATACTTAAAATCTCTGTTCAAACCAGACCGTTTCCCAATATTACCGGTAGCCGTACAACGCCGTATGGAACCATGATGATGTTGACTTAAGATAGGTAGCATTATATAGCGTCCAGTTTAAGTGCTACTAGACGTCTAACATGCTTCTAATTTGCTGAGGTGGCCCTGTCATAGACACACCACTATTTGTACTTGAACTTCTGTCCATAGTTCCGCGTGTCTCCGTATTCCGACCTCTGCCTCCAACAGGCGGCGGTGGCGGGTTACCAGCGTTCGGGAAGAGAAGACCGGCAGCCACCTGTATCGTGCGATCATTTCTGACCTTGCTAGAGGGAGAGTAGGCCGGTGGAGCTGTGCTACTGGCGACACTCGGAGACCTGTGCAAAGAGCTCATTTCAAATGTGTTGCCAGTTGCAGGAGCAGGAGTAGCCTCTGCATTTGTAGCTCTCTGCTCAGCCATCTCTTGCACTCGTGGATTGCCCGAAACTTCTCGCACGTTACGATAAAGTTGGTCTCGTACAGCATCACCGGTTCCCACCTCGCCACGGATGCGCTGCCACCAAGCCGGCTTTTTGGTAATACCGAGATCCCGATCAACCTGAGCACCTCTTTCACGTCGCTGGCGAATGAGTTCTTTATCCTCATTAGGTCGCAGGTAGCCAGAGACGCAGAGAATGATTACGAGAAGTAGGGCCGGAACGTAACCTCCGACGTACATAGCAACCAGATTCGTGTCTTTCTTGAGCGGCGAATAATCGAACTCCCATGCAGCCAGCGCTTGATAAGCTACCACAACCAAAGCGAGGGGAATCATGAGCAGGAAACGGAAAGGGACGTATCGAATAAACCCAATGATTCTGTTCAACACACCGCGATTTCGAGCCTCATAATGCCGAACTGAGTGCCAGAGGGATACCAGAATGGTAAGCCAGCTAATAAACAGCAAGAACGGGGCGATCTTGAAGCGGCTGTCCGTGGCAGCAGGTTGAGCCTTTGTAATGGTTTGCTCAGGCGACCGTTGAAGTTCGACAGCGCCCCAATTCCTTGGAATGACAACAAAAAAGTCCTGCTTCGATTAGTCACTGGTGCGAATCTCGCGCAGGGAAAACAACGTACCAACCACCACCATAGATAAAAGAACAAGGGCAGCCAGAATTCAAATGTACCTCTCCTATCCGTCTGCTGTAGCACGAACGGGTTGGGATCGATAAACTGCCTCTCCATCCAGCTTCCCCAATGACGCACCGCCTCCCATACCAAGGCCAAGGAACCCATGTTCATCAGGAACCAGAAGAATACATTGAGTACGAGCGGCAGCTCAACCACACGGTAGCGATCTACATCAATGCCGGTGAAAAGGCCAATCAGGGCAGTGATGCAAATGATAATAGCCCAGTACCACTGCCATCTCCTACCGATCGCGTAGAACCTCTTTTCTGCCGGTAGATAAAGCTTTCCATGACGAGTGAGGTTGAGTAATACGGGAATCAAGCATAGACCGAATGCGACGCCTACACCGATTCCAATATGGGCGCGAGCACCGGGCGGCTCCGTGGCAAGGTAACACCATGTGCTATTGACTAATTCGCGAGCTGTCAGCGAGGTGGCTTGAAAATACATCAGATCGATTCAAACAGTACCGAAAGTGCCATTGGTCAGGAGGAGAGGCGGCGTGTAAGGTTGGTCTGCTAAGTAACAATCCGTCCAATTGCTCAACGTCCAGTTTCCCTCGTACAAGGTGTAGTTCCAGTGGTTCAGCGTTGTCACATTGAAGTGCACGCCTCCGATAACCGTGTCAGTCGCATTGTCGCCGGGCGGCCATGTTGGCGGATCGCGTGGAAGAATGCCAGCCATGGAGAGAGACTGGACAAACACGGGCTTCGGTGTTCTGGTTTGTCCGTTTGTCGTTGGTTCGTAGTAGCACGAGGCAATGTAAACCTGGAAGTGTCGAGGGTTGACGGACAGTCAAGGGTCGGCGCGGCCTCGAAAGCTTAAAAAGGTTGTAAAAGAGAGCGCGCCGGGCCGGCCAGGATCAGAAGTAACCAATGCTAATACCCATACCGGAGCTTCCGGGTTGCTCGAAATTCACTCAGTCGCCCCGCAGTGACTTATCGAAGCCCGTCATTGGATGGCCTGTTTGCTGACAAGCACGCGATAAGCACCCCGCGACGTCATGTTCCTATTCCCCGGCTCTGTTCTGCTCCGCCGCACCGGTGCGTGCCAAGCATAAACTGCCGCTGCCATCCAGAATACCTAGCATGCCTTAGGTAGGCTTCTGATTGGCTAGCTGTGTTAATGGCATCCAAACTGGAAGATGACCATTTGCATCATCACGCTATTTATGCATGCGCATTTCAAGTGCCGCGATGGTTGAATTTGCCTGGGTCCGTTCCTCCGTAGGTGCTGCTTCTAGACGGTAACTACTTAATTGAACGAATGAATTATTAGAGCGTATGCTCGATTTTGACAAAGCACGATGTAGACGACCCCTCCCACGTGCTGTGATGAAAATGTTGCAATAGGTGAGGTTGTGGAACACCGGTGATGCCACTCGATTCTACTATTTCCGTGTTTGGTGGGGATTGTACTGTGTCAACGTTGTCATAACGCAGGGTTAAGTCGGTCAGGTGAATCAATGTTATTCACTTCTACTCGATTTTCATTGACTTCTCGCATGAAATCATACAATTTCGAGTAATTTTCAGTGCAGCCTTATTGTCTTTAATATGCAAGGGAAACTGTACTCTTATTGATCCGTCTCTATCAAGAGCCCCTATGCCGCGGTTGAAACGACTCTTTTAGAAGCTCTGGTTTCCTCTCCGCCAATTCCATAATCATCTGTCCAAAGACGGCATTGCCCCAGCCGAACCTATAATGGTATAAGCGTCAGGCTGCAGTCTACGCTTCCGAACAACCGAATTTCATAGACAAGCACTCACCATGATCTGGTCCACTGGCTCGCATCAAAACTATTGACGCTTTCATGAATTAACCCGAAGCGATCCGTACTTTGCAATACTTCCCAAATCGAGTTGATAATCTCATCATCATCATCCGATGTCATCGCCCGCATTATGGCCGCCATCGGCCACGCAGCCCCGGGTTTCTGCGCAGCACTCGGAGTCAGTTATCGCCATCTCGAGCGTATTAATTGAGGATTTGGGAGCTTCTAGACACTCTATTGGCCTGAAAAGAAATCTCATGCTCTGAATGTTACCGAAACAACAGAAAATGGGTTTGAGCATTGCTTACTATATGGGGACTTCCGACGGCATTGATAACGCTGCCTTGACACCACCAAGGGTTAGAGCGCGACAGCACAAACTTACGTGTATTCTGGTATATCGTATCGTTGGCCTCGAGGTACCCTAGAGATGGCGCAGCTATTATAACATCAGAGTCAACGATGCCCACATCGAGTGAAAATCACTCCGCGTTTCGGGAGCACACAGGAACAGCGAGTGCAGAATATGCTCATTGAGGCAATTCGAAAGGGGAATAAAAGACTCCAGCGGACTTACACAACAGGGACGGGATATTAGCGTCATCCATGAGGTTCTGGCCACCAAAGCCATCTACTTCGTACGCGAAGATCCGCTGCCCGTTCGGTGCAGTCACGACGCCGTATTGCTCGATTCCATCGCGAATCCCAGCCGCCATCTCGCGCATCTCGCCAGCGAGGCCCTTGGGCGCATTTGGCAGCTTCTCCATGATTTGTGCTGTAGCATCGAGATAGCGCGACAGCATCATGTTGGCCGGAACCTGGAAATCGTAGATGGCGGCATCGTCGCTTGGGCGGAAGGGCGACCGTACCATTCCTGTGTAGTTGACTGGATAGTTCATCCCGTTGTTCCCAAGAGTGCCAAACGCAGTCATTGTCTGAGACTGGAAAGTATAGGCCGGCGGGATCCACGCGCCGTCCGGACCATAGGTGGGCTTGCGCAACGCCTCCGATGCGGCTAAGATCGATTGTATGGCCTGGATCCATTGGAACTTGCCGAAGAAGTCCACGTCACCGGTTCTTGTATAATAGTCGTGGGACAGCTGCAAGAAGGCACCAAAATCGTCGAGCTCGAAGTTGCACGTGAAAACGACATGATGATCATACGGAGGTGTGACGGCGTAGGAGGCGCCATTGGGCTGCGCATGCAGATTGGCCTCGGGCGGCGGGAGGAAGGCATTGCAATAAGGTGAGATGATAAGATATCTTGCTTGGAGATTGAGCGCGCCGCGGAAGATGGAGGCGATGTCGTCGTCTTTGCTCTTCAACACACTCCTATACGGAGCCACCTGGTTCGCCGAGTCTCGAATCCACATGGCGTCGATGTCGCCTGTGATGATGAAGGCCAACTCCTCCTCCGTATTATTTGCCGCGAAGCCTCTCCAACTAATCGACGCATCGAGGGTATTTGGGTACGTGTTCTCGAATAGGCGGAAGAGGTCAGGATCGGTGGTCATATTCTTGATCCGAAGGATGGCATCTTCGACTGCCGTCGAGTTGAATGTGCGACAGGACGGCTCCGGACGTTGATAGGACAGCGCATAGGCTCCTGTCGAGTAGGGCTCATGACGGTACTGCGAATAGCTCGTGTAGCTCTGACACGTCGCACTTACTACCGATCCTACGAGGCCCGCGGCCGCTGCTCCTGCTGCCACAAGCCGCGTCGCGTATTGCGGCAGCATGGTTGCATATGTCCGTGGTCACTGCATAGAATCAAATCAAGATATCGGAGAGTGCAGTCCTACGCCGAGGGGTAAGAGGCACGATCATGCACGGCTTCATCTACGTAGTTTGACAAACATCTCATAAGACCCCAGGATCTGGAAAAGGGCGGGTTGAAACCAGCTGCCGGGGCCTCGTGCCATTCTAGAACAAGGTTGTTAGCTGCTGAACCAAGGACGCCAAGAAAACTAATGTTGGCCACAGTCTCAGTCGCTTCGCAGTCGCTCCGTAAATGTCCGTTTTAGGAAATCGATCAAGGCAATGAATGCCAAGCTGCGGGAACCCCAGCCAGGGCCAACTATCAAGAGACCAAATTCGACATTTTCGATTGTTTCTAATCAAAGGTTTCCGTGAGTCTCATGATTCACCTCCAAGGACGTGATGATCGAGACGGATGGAACTAAGCTACACGCACGTTCAACGATAATTCGACATAGTAGACTAATTATCCGACTTTAGCAAGATATACTTAAAGAGATAGAAAGGTAGTTCTATATTCCCATCAGCTAAACTTTTATGAGAATGACGGCTTATTCATATATGTATCACTAGTTCTATAGAGAGAGATATCTTATAGCTCAAACTCTCTATTAAACCTCAAGCTGTAATAAACGAATTATAGAACGAAAGCCATGACCATGCCTTAGGCGTTATTATCAAGATCATCATCAGACTTGGTCCTTTGAAAGCCAGCGAAGCATTGGACGTCGTATCATCTCATCGACGACAATTACCGAGACCATTCTAAGCTACACATGAATTCAGAGCCGGAGAGGAGCAGTAACTATTATTCCGTTGGCGAACAGCTCGATGTTATTAGATAAAAGCGCTCCCCTTGGGATAACGCACATTGCTAGCCTCAGAACACTACGAGGGTAGACTGGCATGTATGAGAGAGGGGGCATCAATAGCGACTTCGACTTGGTATCGGATAGGTACGCCCAACCGGACTATTTCCGAATCGCAAGCCGCCAATTAATCAATGATATATCTTGAATCAAGAGTAACATATTATGAAAAATGAGACTATCTCGAAAATGAACATCGACAACAATATATCGAAAAGTCGTCTCGCCGCGGAGTTGGCCTCTCCAGAACAAGTATGTTGGAGGTTACGCGGCACCATAACTGAGAAACTGCTTTCACCTGCTCAAAATCTTCATAGGGACCGCGATGGGCATCCGAAGCATTAAGAACATAACAACAGGAACTGGGCGTCTCGCTGGCAACTCTACCTCGCCCTCAACTGCGAAGCGTAAACCGAGTGTACAAGACGTTTACAAATGCCTACTTATGCGATTGGTGCGAAGTATAAGGCGAATGCAATCAAGCATCGAATAAGAATTTTGTGTTGTACTGAATGATAGTCAAGTTGATCGGCATCTCACGACTTCCAACTTCATCTATCACATTACGAACAGGGGAAAAGAAATCGTGAAGAACGACCTATCAGCCAACAACGGCCGCGACTATACGTCAGGATAGCGCTTCCCAATATCCTAATGGGCGTGAATCAAATAACCCAAGATAGCAAGAGGTCTGTCATTGTTTCCATGAATAATGTGTATAATTGTACAAAGCCCACTACGATCGAGATGTTGATAGTTTCGTTAGTAATCGAACCAAGGCTGAAGTTTGACTGGACAATTACATAGTAGTGTAAGTTACATGCGAGCAACGACAAGTAGCGAGTATATTACTGCACCGCTATTCTAGATCGCGATAATGCGAAGACTTGATTCTTTTAAGACTACATAGCGCTATGGTTTAGCTACTGCTATGCCCAGACTAGTATGTGAAGATTTACTGGCAGATACTACATCTCTTAGCACAAGATTCTGCCCAAAGTGGGGTTAGAACTACATGTTCAAGGTAGAGAGGCCCGACCTCCCCTGGTAGGTACCTACTTATGAGATGCATCAGTATGCCCATCGGGGAAGCGAGAGTCCCGTCCACTGTAACCGAAGTCACGCTGGGTCATGGGAGATATATATATCTATATATACCTAGTCGAGTGTGCTCGTGTCGATGGACCCTGTAAGGCTGGCTGGGATCTTCGAAAAGCTCGAGGACCCTGAAGATCACAAGTTTTTTCCGATGGGACAATATAGTGTTTTCTCAAACTTCTCGATTCAACGTAGATTAGGGGTTTTTTTTTTCTTAGATTAGGCCACATGCATAGATAGCTCACGATCGCCAGGTGCCGCCACTTCTCTGGGAATCGCTCCATATTTCACGACAACCCTTATCCACGGATCGCTCATCCCATGAGACCCTTATTCTAACGCGCATATATGCATTATGGCTAGGATATAGCGGTACTAGCACCGCGACCGTGGTTACTAATACGCAAGATACCTATCTCGCCTATTGATGAATTCTGTCTACTGTACAGATTAGATATCCAGTATTTAAAATGGTCTCTGTCCAGACCCAAGTCGCCTAGATAAGTGTGCGAGGGCTTTGGTGTTGTCGATTTTCTATCATAACACAATCCTACCCAATGCAGTACCCCGGGCGTCGGAATGCATCAAATTTAATCAGTGCAACTACCACCGGAGTCTATAAAATGAGATATCATTCTTTTCTAGTTTATATATCAAATAATGCGTTGCTATCCCCTGTAACCTCCAAGCCGCGCTGCGATATTGTCGACTTGGTGCGATTCGCTTACAGCAGATCACAGGTGGAGCGAGGGATCCGGAATGGAGGTACCTAAGATACCTACCTACCTATCTATGTAGATATCTCCTTGCTTGAGAACACATGTAACTAAAGCAGAGACACAGGTATCTATTCTGTATGTCATATCTAGCCGTGCGTGCATGTGCCCGGCTGAACGTGTTATATAATTTGGGAAATACAGCAGAAGAACATGCCAAGTACAATTACTCAAGCATGGTACGGGTCCGGTGGCGAGTATCGACAACAGAAGCCCTGGCCAGAATCCTGACCAGAATCCTAAGCAAAATTCTGACCAATCGTATTGTTTCCCTGTCGAGACATCGACGATGCACTGCTCAACTTGGACCACTTGTGGACCCAACTCGCCGACAACTAGGCAGCCCCACTCGTCTTTAACCCCCGCGCGCGCAGTTCGTCCCTCGCTTGGTTAACGGCAAGCTTCTATACATACGCACATACCTATATACATGCGCCTATGTAATGCGGTTTGCTAAGGGAACTGACGTTATTGTTCTACCCAGCTACGCAACAAGACGGTCTTCCGAAGCGTAGTAGCATAGCAACACAGCATACGCAGTGCATCATCGCAACGGTCCCCTATACGGCTTGTAGTCCGTGGTGTGTACAGAGAACCTTCTTAAGTAAGTGGTACCACGGGTGACAGTAGATTTACTATGCAAGCGTTGCGTAGTGTATACGTGCATGCCTAGTGCCCTACCCTAGCGTCCCCTACCAGACCCTTCGCGCAAGGCACAGATGCACCGTGGAAGTGGGGCTGGACCCTGGATCAGCGCTCGACAACCTCCCCATGCACCAGTGTACGTGGTACTTGCCGGTAGGTGGGTCATCTAGCGCGGTGCTAACCATGCTGGGAGCGATATTGGCAGGTAAGATGCAGAGGGTGTCTCCCGATCCTGACAGCCTCCCCACACGACATCGGGATCGAGCGCAACGCTGCTCCAATCTCAATTTTTGAAGCCTGCTCTGCTGCCACCCACGCCGTCGCCGCGCTGCAACGCAGCAACTGTACCACTAGACCGCCAGCCAGACCAGGGTCATGTGCGGCCAAAGCCCCGGTGGGCGAGGGCATTCACACCTTTTTCCGTGACGATTTGCGGTGGCCCGATAGAGGCGCGCGTCCCCATCGAGCCCATTTCCCATTCCCATTCCCATTCCCATTCCCACTCCCAGTACACTGTACGGCGTCCCCATCGGCTTGGAACTATCAGGTTCTATCTGCTTGCTTTTGCCTCACAATTTCGATGTGTGATGCCCATCTTCCTCATCTCCCAATCTTCTCTTTCCCCTTATGCACCGCCGTTTCGCCTGTACAGTGTTCCGTGCCTCGGATCCTAACCCGCGGTCTCGACCAGTCGCTCCCGCCCATCCATCTTATCCCTCTATGCATTTTTAAGCATCCTTTCAGCATCCTTTCAGCTCTGGCCCCTAGTCCCGATCTCTACATGCGTTTTGTTCATTCTGCTCATCGCCAGGACGCCCATGACTCGAGTTGATCTTGAAAACACCCACCGCCACCGACATCTGTATTGTGTATATGAGAAATCCTTGGATTTGCGTATTCGGCCTTTTCATCTCTTCCAATTCTACCCTCGTCGCTGCTTAAGCAGAACAGATCTGCGGTAGTGTGTAACTGCGAGTGGTGTGAGACAGGTTGTTACCGATAGACAAGTCCACCACCGCTAACCTTATCCTAGCTGTTGTACGTATGACGTCGTCTTCCATACACCCTGAGTCTCCCCCATTCTTCTGACTTCCTTCGTCATGCTGCATCATAAGATGATGGTGTTACACCTTGCCTGAACAAGTGTTCCACTGTTCATATCGATCGGGTCGTCAAATACCTACCCATCGCACCCATGTCGGGTGAGCGTTATAATCAATATGATCTTGTCTTGCATAGCTCGAGCTAGTACTAAACCCGCTACCAAACACATTTCATATTGCTACGCTGTTCTTTGGATATGATCAGCCTAGCCAGTCATTGACCCGATTACAGATCGTTTCCAGACCGATAACATTTTGTTGTGCTTGACCACAACCACAATGCCCATTGGGAAGAAAGACCTGTAACCACACAGTAACATCTATCTCTCAACTAATGTAAACATCGACCCAACAAACCATGGCAGACCCCAAGAACACGCAAGCGGGAACCAATCTGCCTCCTGTTACCTACACGAACCCTCGAAGAACAACACCCGAAAACTCTATCACTTTGCGGCATCATCGTCTCGCCCGTGATGCCTCCAAACGAAATCCTCCGCCCGCCATCCCAACTGCCCATTCGAGCGCAGTCAAGGGTCAGGCAAAACCGCCGAGAAGGAATTCATCGGACGAAAGCAATGAGACAGGATTGAGCGACCCGAGGCAGTGGTTCGACAATTCGAACCAGCACACTGGGGGCACTCTCCTCACTAGTGCCATGGACGTTGATCCGCCATTCTTCCAGAAAGAAACCGACTCTTCGAATGAGGAGGCCCATATTATGTTATCCCAAACTCCGGCATACAGGCACTCCTTTCGACCGAGTATGGCAAAAAGTAGTAGCGCTGATGATTACCGGAGTGTTATTGACGATTTAACTATTGAAAACAAGCGCCTTAAAGAAGAATTGAGGAAGTTCAAGCAGATGGGCCCAGATTCTTTGCGCAACGAAAAACTCTTCGAGGTCAAAATGCATGGCTTGCCCAGCGCGAAGAAAAGGGAACTCGAAGCTACCCTACGAGACTTCACCACAAAGCTCGAGCGATCAGGTACCAGAGCATCTACGAGCCGGAAGAAGTCTGGAAAATCTAAGGAGGGGACCTCGTCGGCCTCGAAACACGCGTCATCCACTTCAGGCTCCAATTCCAGACCTGTGGACTCGGCTTACGCTTCTATGGGAACAGGACAGAGCTCGTCTCTTCCTGGACAGACTAGATCCGCTCGTTTAAGGTCGAACCAGAACATCGAGGATTATCTGCGAGACATCCCCGAAGGGCTCTGGCCGAGGCCGACTAGAATGACAGATCATGAGAAGAAGAAGCTTGTTGTTAAACGACTTGAGCAACTGTTTACTGGCAAAATGGGTCATTCGCTCGACCAACCGCTGATAGCTAACCTCCCGCTACCCGTAGTGGAAGATACCGAAATGGAAGATGCTAGTGCCAAGATGCCCCCGGTGCAAGAAGGTACCCGAGAGGCTATGATTCGAACAGGAGACGGGCGCCAGAAGATAAGCCATTCGCACACTACGACTTCCGTATCCAACACACGTACTCAGTCACAATCACACTCGAATTCACATTCACATACCGACCAATCCAATGACCCATCTAACGATCAAACCAACTCTCGCGATAATGATAAAGATAGTGGTAGTGGCAGCGGCCACGGTAGCGGTAGCAGGAGAAGCATCAAAGACGGCAAGAACACATCGCCGCAAGAGAGGACGCAGGCTTCGGAACAGCGACCCACCCGTCCACGCGACTTGGACCCTGATCGCAGGCAGGTCCCTGCGGACAACATGGAGTACATACGTCATTTGGGCATCGTCGCACCCGAATCCCAACCACAATTTTCGGCCAGAGATGTCTCGCCAGACGCGGATGGCTGGGTATATCTTAATCTTCTTGGCAACTTGGCGCAGCTACACATCCTCAACGTCACCCCTGACTTCATCCGCAGCGCCGTGTCAGAGAAGAGCACTAAATTCCAACTCTCTCCTGACGGACGTAAGATTCGATGGCGCGGCGGAGACGAGGGTACTAGGTTTACAAGCGATAGCGGCAGCAAGTCACAGACAGAACGCTCCAGCGATGATACGGACGGCTCAAATGAGCACAACCAGCGAAAGAGACAGAAGGGGTCCAAATTCAATCTGGGCGCCCAGGACTCTAATTCTTCCGAGAACTTCCACTACAAACCCCTCTTTGTACACCATCCAAGCTCCTCCGACACCGAAGATCCATCGAGCCTTGGTGACAGTGGCTCGTCAAACGGGCCATCAGAAGACAGCAATGTAGGGTTACGCTCGAAATGGGACCAGAGCGGTGTTTCGACTGGCCAGTCCCAGCGCAAGCGTCGACGAGATGGCGCCATAATTTACTACAGTGGGGCACCATTCTGCACGGATCTCTCTGGTGATTACTCCTACGGCGAAGTGTCCCCCGACACATATGGCATGACGTCATCTGGTGATCAGCCTATGCAGGAGGAACCTATCGCTCTCCACCTGGTACACCGTCCCTTCATCAACCGATCCGCATCTGGATCGTCGATTGCTTTCAAGCCACTCAGCGAACCCAGCTCCGGCTCCGGTACGGTGGATTCAGATGATACACCTAGCGAGGCTGATGATGGCATCGAAGCAGACTTCGCTTGGTCAGATTCTGAGCAACAAGCCTTCTTAACCAATCTTGAAGCAAGTGGTTTGGGCGGTGTATCACCAGATGATCATTTTGTCGTCGTTGTGTCTACTAGACGCCCTAAGAAGGGCAGCCTAGATGACAGTAGCGACGGCGACGAAGATAATAGTACCGATGACGATGTATCCCCTGGAATGCCTCCGAAACTCGTGACCCGCGCTAGTCATGATACTGACGGCTCGCGAGGAACCGCCAATTCGATTACTAGCAAACTTGCTCGGATGTCGACTGAGTCGCACATCCCAGGGCATATCCTAACTTACAATATGTTACCAATTCAAATCAGATATATCACTAGTAAGGTGCACCGCCTACCACCTGTGCCGCTGCCGCCCCCGACGTTCTACTTCCCGTCGGGCGGCTCGGATTCCGATTACGGTGCTAGCTTCGAGGAGGATGTGTCAGTGTCTTCCGAGAGAAGTATTCTTAGCAAACGACCCATGCTTGAGGGCAGCCCTGACTCCGACAATCGTGATCTTTCTGGAAATGATGAGGAAGACGAACATTCGGAAGCCGAGCCAGTCTTCAACCTGTCTTCCGGGGACGTAAATAAGATGTCGGGGATCAGACGCCAAGACCAAACTTTGATGCCGCCTTCATCAAAAAGTACCACCGGAAGCTCAGCTGCCACAGCCGGCGGGGCAGCCAGCGGTTATTATAGTTCTATGGAAGACGCTTGAATACCTTTTCATGGGCATTTTTGCTTCATTACTCAGAGGTTTCATTTTATTGGCAGTATTCATCAAAATTTTGTTTTTACTTTGGATCGGTGACGGTGCTTCGGCGAGATTTAGCGAAACGGAGCGATTGTGTTTTCTACAGGCGGGAATAGCGTTGCGGGATTCCCTGCGGATTTATGGATGATACCTTTGGCGCTATAAAATAGGGGGAACTATATGGTTAGCTCTTTGAGCTTATGTGAGCATATAGACTGACGATTTTGTCGATCGTGGCATGAAACCCTACATTGTAGGATAGATAATACCACAACTACTTCTGCAATGTTGTTAAATAGGTGTAATTATACGTGACATGGTTGTTTTAGTATATGGTTGGTACCGATGAATGACTATCACATTAGCCAGGCTGAGCTTGAGCGTCTTGTAAATATCAGTTCTTCAGTCGGTCTCCTTGACCGAGTTACGTACCTTGTGCTGCGGCAGTCGCTTGTGTACGACCAGTCCGTTTCTTAGAGGTTTTACTTAGCCGACAGGTCGATATGAGCACTGATTCAAGTATGATGTCGAGGGTGGCTTCATTGGTAAGAATTCTGCCAGGGACGGGCGCTCATCGATAACAGCGACACGGTGCTGCTGAACGTGCGACGCAAGATCGCTTAAGTAGCGCATTCGACTGCAACATATTTCTTGTTAACAGCAACTTCAATCACTTCGGCTAGCCCAAAGCAAACCATTGAGAGAGAGTGTGTGTGAGAGAGATCCTGCTGAGTTTATGCGAAGCAGTTATGGCGTACAGAAATATGAAATACAGCTTCGGACCTTCTATAAGATACAACGATCATATTCAAGTTTAAAGTCTTACCGCGCAACAAGTAGCCAGCCCTATGAGTGAGCTAACCTAAGTGCAGCTTGGCGCTAATCAAAACTCAATCAAGTCTGCAGCAATCCACGTTTTTGTAACGGCAACCCCACACCTCCAACAGGCTTAGGTTCGCCTCTTCCCGCCAGAGCAATCCAATTCGGCTGGCTCGAAGAGCTAGACTAACCTAATTTGCTCATTCTGTAGAGGGATCGACCCATCGTCGCCGATCCATTCGATCCAAAGACCATCCCACAACTACATATGTATGGTGGGAGTTGGTTCGTGACTGAAGTATGAGAAGATGGTGAGCTGCGCACAATGCGCGGACATAAGATGGGCGAATAAGAGAATAATTATGCTCCCGAGGTCTTACCTAGAAGCGGTTACAGTGAGTCACATTATTGGCAAGCGCTGGGATAAGAAGTACATGAGCGGGGATGAAATCGTGGAAGCACTGGAATTGAAAGATGAAGTGAACGTAGCCGGATGTACGCACAGCGACACCTCGGACTAGTTACAGGCTGTTGAGGCTAAAAGAACGAATGATCCGGCTCGCGAGCCTTCGTTGTGGAGTACAATATTGAACCATCATCTATCTCTCCATATTCATTTTCTCGTTCTCTCCCCTTCCATTTTCCGAGAATCAAGAGCTAACAGACAACGAGCAGGGCCAAGCGAGAGCGTAGGCGTGGCACATCCCACACAACGGATGCCATTCCTAAAGGCATTAGAAGAATACACACTGGGAATCTGATAGGGGATGTCTTACAGACATATTTACAGCTCGGGCATTGCCCGGGTTTGGTGATGGATCCGAGGGCAGTCGAGTGATCCATTTTCATATAAGGACAGTAGATTCCCTTGTTGCGTTCCTCACACAGCTCGGTAATGTGCCGTTCTGTGTGTGTATGCCTCGGCGACTCCTTGCAGGCTTCGTAGATGTATGTAAGTTTCACGTACTTGCACATCGTGACGGGATGAATGACGGGTAGATAGAGTTGCCAGACGTCGACCCTCGTTGGAGATTGTTGACGGTATTCCAGAAAGTTTCCCGAATAAAAATAGATGAGAATGATGGACAATGAAAGGAAAAGTCCTTGGATGGAAATACCATCTATATAATCTTCATGTAGACTCGAAGCGACGAGCTCGTCCTCCTCGCTACCAGATTCATGCACCTTGTTCCAATCCCGCGTCGATCTACACCCTGTCGCACCGTGTAGCCCCCGCGCGAAACGTTCGGGAGCGTGACCCAATTGTCATTCTAGTCATTGGGAAAGGGCTAGCTTATCTGTGTTTACCTATAGTACAGGTACCACGTCCTGGCGCCTAGTCTTGTCGCCGTGCTGTAGTCTTGGTTGAAATGCGCGGAACGTTCAACAACGCCCTTATCTAACTTGTCTCGGCCGAAGCTAGAACATGGTGATTACACACGGCGATTACTGTTCTTGTAACAAGGCGAGGGCCACGTGGTGGACATGTGAGATGTCTACTGAATAGCTCAGGGATCGTGGGTTGTGAGTCCCGCCGGTGATTATGGTACACTCGTGAAACGAGAGCATCGCGTGTATAACGGAATCGGCCGGTGGCGGTGTTGTATGTAAATGCATCGACGATTGTGAGCCATGATAACAGTTGGCTTGCTCGACACTGATACCGCCCGAGTATGATTTGGCCACGATCTAGGTACGAAATACATAAGTGTGTGGACACCTGTATCTTGAGAGAGGGGGTCACGGAGTGCGATACCAAGTCAGTGCTTAAGTGTGATCAATCGTTGATCCAACGAATCGTATACGCATGAGTTGTCTGTCTCCCCTCAACCCATAGCACGACGCTGGACCGATCTGCCCGGCCGGGACCAGCCTGGATAGTATACCGCACGAAACACAATAATCGGTACCTAGGACGGCTTGTATCGTGGTAAACATCGCAAACCGAGGCCTTTAAGCCGTCGAGAAGCCGACTACTGGTTATCGTCAAAGTCTCTGTGACAGCTTCTCGTCCATACGAGCGAAGCAGGTTACCTCATACATACCAGAAAATTTCAGGTGTTCATACCGCGAACTCCTGTCTTACGTTCAACGAGATGATATGTTGGCCATATATTCAAGAGCCTGGTATGTGGGCAGAGTAATTCCTGGCTTCAATTGGAGCGTTGATGCAATGAAACCAATGAATTTTGTCGGCTGCAGGGCACTGTGAAGTGTCAGCCAGACTCTTGATTTTGTTATTCGATGGCCAGTCAGCCTTGGTAGGTTGAGGCCTTGCCCAAGATTGACGGGGGAATCTGGGGAGGTTGTAGCATGGCAAGGGTATGGAGAGACTGTCCTTTCCTGGATCCAGATGAAAGCCATAAACTTCAACCTCTAAAGGTCCTTTTACGACTACTAATGCTATGGTACCGCATTCAATTCTTTAGGTAGTCTTCTTTCATCGACTCACAATATGCCAATGGCGTTATTTGATATACACATGTCTCTGTTCTACGGTGATATTGGGCTCATGAGAAGAAGTCGTCCGACTGTTCGTTCTTCCTGTAGACTTAGCAGCATCCCCTAGATGCTAATGAAAAGACTTATCAGAGGTTGGAAGTAGGCATTATCTTCTCGACTTGATTGGTGGGGAGATCATATTTGTTATATATCGATGTGGTGCGCCAGGCAACATCACCCTATAACGGGAGATTCGTCTCAACGTTGTTGAGAGACCAGGTGAGGAAAATATGGTAGTCCCTGGCACGGTATTGATGTGGTTATGGGAAATGAAAGCTGGGTTAGGTACCTCATGTACCTCTTGACAGCCCCACATATGCAACAAGCTTTGATTCGAGTTGCCCCTCCATCGAATGCTAGCATGCATCTACACCAAGCATCCTACCATAACCCATAACCTCTATAATAAGTTCTTGCTCCAACGGTCGCTCAAATCCAATATTTGACCTACCCTACTACTGGTAGTCTTCTTTGTGCCCGAAGCACCATTTCATATCACGTTCGAATGGTGGGGAAAAGTTAGCAAGCTAGAAAAGGCTTCCGCCATGGCAGAGCAAGCTGGAGAGACAGCAGCCGAGTGTGTTTTGACCAACAATCCCGTTAGCTTGGTGCCTCTGTTGACATGATGGACGCCTACACAGTAAAGGCTCGACGCCTACGAATCCTCGAGGCATCCCATCTGCGCCGTTTGTCGACAAGGTCGAGGACTATGTTTCGTCACGAAATGAAGTTGAGGCTACGTTACGCAATTTTCAGGAGATGATCTCGTACGCCTCCCCTTGGTTCGAGAAGTACTAGCTACATAGGGAACGTGACAAGGACAAAGATGAGGGAGGGAAAACGGCTGGCTAACAACAGACCCCATCCTAGGAAATACCAGTTCATGGAATTAAACCTTCAACGGAGAATCGCCGGCCTGAGAGACAAGATGCCCGATATACAGAAAACCCTGGACACTGTTCGCTTCCTGAAGACGAGGACGGTACGTTGCACCTACCATCATTAATGAGAGACGGCTGCTGATGGAGTACGTGGTAGAGCGACTCGGATCCTATAGAGACCACTTTTGAACTCAACGACACACTCTACGCTAAGGCGACTATACCACCTACCGACGAGGTGTATCTATGGTTAGGAGTACGTCGGGGGAAAAAGCATATTCTTATTACATACGGCCTTGGACGTTACCCACTAACGGCATTAATTCCAGGCGAACGTCATGCTTTCGTATCCCCTTGACGAGGCAGTAACACTTCTTACGTCTAAATTGGCTGCCGCCAAGCAGAGCCACTCCAATTGCGAAGAGGATCTGGAATTCCTAAGAGAGCAAATCACTGTAAGCATAGCCCATCTTAGGGGGGCGCTGACGTATGTCCTGGCTAACTTGGTGTGCTTAGACGATGGAAGTCGCGATAGCTCGTGTATACAACTGGGATGTGGTACAGAAACGAAAGGAGAAAGCGGAAGAGGATCGCAAAGGGACGGGTTCCAAGGACGGAGATGACCAGCCCAACGGATGAAAATCGCGCGGCCCGAGAACAGTGTCCTTAAAATTGGACAAGGCTAGGTAGTCCAGCAGAGATTAAGGGGAAGTATATCTCCAGCCAAGCAACTCGTCCAGCACTCGGCTATCAGTGGAAGAAATAGAGCCCAGATCTATCGACTTATGCCTAGCATTTTGCGGTGTGGCTACAAATACGTACTACTTGATTTCGTAACCGAGCAGACAAATCGGTGTTGACAAGCTGATCATCCTGTACGCATTGCTTCGTCGGTTTGTGTGAAATGGTGGCAAATAATCAAGAGTTTAGGACCAAGCTTCTAGACGTCAATATACGCACCGAATAGTGTAAGCTTTCAATTTTGCGACTTGAGGTTCTCTTCTTCCATAGACCAACGCTTAGAAAGTCGATCATACAACCCCACACAGGGCGAATACAAGAGAGTCTGGCCAGTGTCCATCATGTAAAAAGTCCTAATATCCAGGTAGTTGGTGTATTTCCCCCCGCCACTAATAAATGAGTACGTGGGGATAACGGCAGCCAATACTGTTTGCTGCTATCCGTATTTCAACAACGTCCTGCTAATCTACAATAGAGACAACATACATTACTTACATCTGGACGTTATATTTACTGTTTGCTGAGATCTGACTAAGTGAAGGCCTGTCTATCTTACTTTTTCGAATAGAAATCAAGATCCTGAGTCGTGGAGTTATTGAGTATTGCCCCACGCAAAATTACCTGAAGGGGTTTACGGTTGCTTCTAGATACGAGAATTAGGGGTGTTTGTCCCTAGGCCCCTTACAGCCCCTCCCTACAGCCCACCGACATATGCGCTGTACCAATCATTCTCACCTGAGCCTTACCGCACCTAGCAGATTCAGGGCGGTACCGTATCAACGGGAAAAGCCACTACTTCACGTGTCCCGCTGGCTGGTAGAATTCGTCCCTCCTGAGTAAATCTTAGCAATAAAGGTTCCGACTCCTTAACACACCTATCTCTTCGGTTGATTCTCCACCCTCTCCCTACCTACTTACAACAGAGAGTCCAAAATATTCTTATTAGGCCAGCATCGCTTGTCCTTTTCGCTGGCTTCTTCCCTTTCTATATCCATCCATCTCCCGCTCGAACACCCCCCCGCCTCCTCCCCTCACCACACCGACACCCGCCCCTCGACCGCGTTGCGTTGAACAAATATGGCAGACACCACGTCCCAGTCCAACATGGAGCTAGATGCCAAGTACGACCATTATGACTTCCCTACGACGTCCGTCGAGACTCGCGAGGGCCATCCCGGCCACCTGACCGCCAGCCAGCAGGCACAGGTTCACCAATTGCGTCTGATGCTCGAGGCCGAGGGTTTCAAGCATCGTCTCGATACCCTGACCCTGGTGCGAATCTACCATTCAAGTTGCCAAGAGTGTGGGGTGCTGACGAGTAATCGTTAACTAGCTTCGGTTTTTGCGTGCACGGAAATGGGACGCTGATGCTGCAAAGAAAATGTTCGCAATGACCTGCTTAGATTACTCTTGGACTATTCGCCCATGTCGACTAACCCGGCCCCCGCAGGTTTATCGAATCCGAAGAATGGCGCAATAACCTTACCGTCTGGGACCCTGAGAAGGGAGCATACCGACCCATGTCATTAGCGCCAAAGGATCCCGAGAAGAATCCTCCTGCTGAACCTCTGAAGCTCGATGAACTCGTCCGGACGTGGGACAAGGACGGGTCGTTTAAGAGGGAGCTCTCGAAATACTACAAACAGTTCTATCACAAGACTGACAAGGTACAACTTGAGCCTCTCCTCACCTATGTGGTATATGGATGTTGACGTAATCAATATAGGATGGTAGACCGTGCTACTATGAGAAGCTTGGCGGTGTGGACTTCACGAAACTCAGAAATGCAGACTATACCAATGATAGGATGCTTCTGAACTTGGCTGTCGAGTACGAAAAGATGGTTGATCCTCGCTTACCTGCCTGCTCGCGACAGGCTGGTCATCTTCTCGAGACCTCGTGCAGCGTCTTGGACGTCCAGGGCGTTGGTCTTGTCGGCCAAAAGACGATTCTCAACTACATAAGGCAGGCATCCGCCATGAGCAATAGCAACTACCCGGAACGCTTGGGCAAGATGTACGTGATCAACGCAGGCTGGGCTGTGTCCACAATCTGGACGCTTGTCAAGGGATTCCTCGACCCCGTCACGGCCTCAAAAATCAAAGTTCTCGGTAGTAGCTACAAGTCCACTCTCCTCGAGCACATCCCGGCCGAAAACTTGCCCGCTATCTACGGTGGCCAGTGCAAGTGTGAGGGTGGCTGTGAACTGAGCGATGCAGGCCCGTGGCAAGACGAGCAATGGAAGCGCCCTGCCTGGTGGGAGAAGGACCCTGCCGACGCCACGATTGAGAACAAGCCGACCGAAGTTCAGACAGGCGAGGCACCGGTGACGGAGGATACCAAGGTTGTTGCGTAGGTGCACAAGCTTCTAGGTAGAAAGTAATGGCGAAACCGAGGGGCCCGATGATTCAAGAGCACCCTTGACTGCAGATACCCATTCTGAAAGACAAGGAGTACCCGCAGCTCATACTTTGCGTCGTATCAAAACAAAGAGAGCGGCCGGCAGCATAGATGGAAGTTAGATCGAAAGAAAAACATCAGGACAAGTAAACACGTTGCATTACACGGCTTTATTTCTGCTGCCACTCTGTCCTGCACTCTTAATTACTCATAGATGTGCAATCTCACAAGTGACCGAAATAGAACGTATGTTTCGATAGCCTATCGACGATGGAGAACAGGAGAAGCAATATGAAGGGTATCATTGAATTTCTAACAGTGTATCTCATGCCGATTTAGATCAGCTAGCGTGATGAGCTTTGACCCTGTGCTCATATACTACACGTTCACATCATGATGCATGCATCAGGCCTCATCACCGCTCCGTAACAGCGTACTCGCCCGCCTTCCGCGCCCTCTCCATCCGCGCCACCACGGCCGGCATCTCCATCTTCAAGCGTCCGAGTCCTCGCACGGCGTTCTCGAAGGCCCTTTCCACCTCGTCCTGGCGCTCCAGAGGGTTGACTACGAGTCCACTTCCAGCACCAGCCGATGGATCAGCGGGTTGACTAAATTGCGAGAGAGAGGCGGCGTTGACCTTCTCGAGCGCCTCCTCGTCGTCCTTGATCCCCTTGCGCGCGGCCTCGGCCCAGGAACCCGCTACTACGCCTGGAACGCTCTTCTTCAGTTGCGCGATGTCGCGGAGCAGGTCCTCTTCCTCAGCCGTCAGGGCCTCGACGCGGGCGCGCTTGCGGGCGTCGAAGGGCTCGAAGACCTCCTCTGGCTCCAGCGGACCCGAGGATGTACCTGAGGATAGGAAGTGTGAGGCGTCTACTGGCAGGCCGTTGATGCTTAGGTTTGGCGCTGCGAGGGTGAAGGTCTTGGTTATGTACTAGGAGTGGTTGTTAGTTTGCCTGATGAAATAAATGTATTTGCGTGTGAGGAAAAAAAGAATAGTAGCATATCAATATATATTATGAGTCTGTTCTTTAAACTTGACATCGTGAGCTGATGATGCGTGCATTGCCAAAAATGGCAAAAGAGCAAAACATACAACACCAGGGATTCGCTGGTCGTCACCGACCCAACTACTAATCTGGCGGTATCTGGCTTAGCTATGGGGGAGCGGACGGGACCCCGCGTTTTCCAGATCCTATGGTCGTATGTGCTAGAATGGCTGGCTAAATTGGTTTGTATGTCGAAGAGGGATCACTCATGCTTCCTCAATCCACTCAAACCAATGCCAAGACTCTGGCTGTGACATGGATGAGAACTGAGAATGAGTTTGCAGAAGCAGACCAAGAGTAAACGTGCATCCAAGATGGGGCCGGAAGGGTGCATGGACGATGTTCAAGAAATAAACAGGAATCATACCTCATCGACTAGCTCCTCGATCCGCGTCCGCAGCTCGTCTTCGGTGTTGTCGTCGACTGGGGGAAAGGCTTCATCGATGCGGGCTGCGGCGGCGCGTCGGACGTTTGCAACCAGATACGCGAGATCCTCGGGTACTTGGAGCTCGATTTTACGTGCCGAGTCCATCCTTCCTGTTTCTTAAGGTCGTTCGACAGCGGGATATGCGTCTATTGTTGTCTGTGAGGCGCAATCATAAACTGAATGATTGAATTAAGATAGGAATACGACGGTTGAGTACAACGTTAGTCGTTAGTGAGTCGTGTTTACTACCTAGGTATGCTGCGCTGGTAGCTGGATTGAAGCTGTTGAGTTTTGGAGGGGCAAACTTCGCTTAGTGAATAGACGTTGCTTGGATATTGTTATAGTAGATATGATGGTCTCGGTATATGTATATTTGCACCGACGCTCTAGGTATCACGACTTCCATGAATACTCGCAGGAGTGTAAGGTGCCATTGATTCAAACCCTCTTTCGTTATTGAAAGTTTTCAGTGATTTTTGATTTTGAATCTGGTAAATAAACCGCGGTGGCCTAGGCCAAGATCTTCCGATTGCACCACAAACTTTATAACAACCCACGCAAGCAAGATCGTAGTAATCGTACCACTTGGTCGCTCACGCTTGTTTTTATGCTGCATAGGGATCGTCTATCCGTTTAAGTTTTTTGTTGCATCGTATAAACCGGAGAACGTAGTGGTAATGATCAGGCGTACAGAGCGATTCATGGATTTCCCAGTCTAGGCCTTATGATGTGGAGTCACTCGATGTCATTCGCGAGACTAATTCTTGGTTCGTTTCGACAAAAGGTCAAACGGTGACAATAGTCGAATACCTCTGATGCCTGAGATAAATGCGTCCCCTAGCTTACTATTAATGAGCACGCAAAGCAACTCCTAGAAATTTTAACTCTTCAGATGTAAATTTCAAACTACGTGCCCGCCCCTTTCCAGGAGATAAATCTGCACGACCTCGTCTTCCTCGCCAATCTTCGGAAGTGGTATCTCCTTTACTACTCGATATATCCAGCTCTGGTCCTTCAGGAGCCTAAATAGTTCCTGCTCTGACGAATGCCGTGGTTTAGTAGCCAGTAAGACTGAAGACTTGACAGTGTTAATATCCTCGGCGCCGCGACGCTGTTCCTTCGCAGCGTGTAAGGCGCTCAGAGTTCCAACCAGAGATGGAAGAGAATCGACGTTATACGTGCAGTCACTTAAAACTACAATATCCCACGACGTCTCTGCTGCAAGGGGTCCAAAACGACCCTCACAGCCTTCATCCCAGTCGAGGTTTTCATACTCAGTGACCACATTTGTGTCGCTTATGGAGTTAAGGCCAGGTGTAGTTTTGCTCCTGGCAATGTTCGACCTTGCGCGCTCTTCGGCCTCTTCCAAGTCTGTTAACAAAACCTTTGCATCTTTAAGCACCTGCCCCTGGGCCGCAGCGACTTTCGGTAAGATACTGGCAATCGTAATTCCCAGGATACCCACACCACTTCCGAGTTCGAGGACGTTGAAGTGCTCCCGCTCCATAGGGAAGAGCTCGCGGATACTCTCCAACGAAGAACAAGCATCTGCGAGGTACGCGGACGTTACTACGCCTGCATCCCAGATATGTCGTGCTATGCTCTCTCCAATATCCTCTTCAAAATGCAAGTTCAACATTCTATCGCCTCCATCGTCATTGATAAAATGACTTGCTCCTAGCGTAAGCATGCGCACCGACACAGGCGCGCAAATGCCGTTTATTAACTCAAACGTCGCCGGCATGATGATACCCATTTGGAGCGTTTCATCAGTGTCGACTCTCCAAGGTAGCACATCACCAACATGTAGGGCGCCTGGTGGTGCTAGGGTATCTCGAAGCCGTTGTGGCGCTGGATATATTGCAAACCTGCAGTTGATCGTCTCCCTTTTCAAGCCCGGTCGTAATTTGACTTTGGCGTCCAGGACGCGCATACCAGCCTTCCACTTGTACTTGCACACCTGCTTTCCTCGCGGCAATACTGAAGCTGAATGAGCCGTGCTTGCGGCGGGATCCACGGCCGCCACCATGATATCGATCGAATCGTCTTCCGGACATAGAAACGAGTCTCCTAGATCCGTAGTAATTGTGAAAAGTAAGGAGATCATGAGCTCCTCTGCAGAGCTCTGGATCTTCGCAGGCCGGAGGAGTCGGATGTAATGCATCGTCGCATGCTATTCTCGGCGCAATTCTCGACGGGGAGCCCTAGAGCTAGCTAGATCAATTCGTTACTGAAGCAAAATTAATCTTATCAGTTGTCTATCTAGTTTCACGAACGAGGGAACCACAACGACCATAATGGACGAACCACTTTTCTGCATTGTCTCCAGCTTATCTTGCGTTACTCGCACTTAATTTTTGACGACTCCTATACAACAATTAACACGATATCATCTGCGCTGAAGACCCTATTTCCCAATGATGCCGCATGTTAAAAACCTCGGTCAATGCAAGGCCCCGGTGTCAATATCAAGTAGCAATGGATCCATTGCGACGTATCCGCAAGGCAATGAGTTGCGACTCGTAGATGAGTCAATCAATTTAAACCAATCACAGAAAAATAAGGCAGACTAGCGCATTCAAGCCAGCCAATGCCGATAATGCGATCCGCTTCATGTTGGCCAGTTGAAATCCGCATTCACATGTCTCACCCGTAGAAAGCCGAAGGTACTTTCGGTAACGTGACCTGTCAGTATTCACGCATGTACTTAATATACGCGCTATTTGGGTAGTGGGGCAGTGAGACGCTAATTCAATATTCCGTGGGGTAAAGCCCCTTATCACTCTTATCGCATCTTGAGTAGTGGGGTTAACTAGACAGAAGCCCGCCAATTGACCCCACATACAGTATAGACGGTACTGTGTCATTCGCAACATCCATTCGACTACTTACCAGCACCAAAATCAAGCATCAGGGATGAACCTGCCATTCATGCGTCTTCGACCTCCTATTTCTAACCTTTGCATGAAAACGCCAAAATGTCTAACTGTAATATACGGATTTAACACGTGGTGCACGCGGGTTTGAAAGGCGAATATAATCACCCTAGTTAAATATTGACGCCCAAGTTCGCCAACGGATTACATACCAACCTACCAGATAGGCATAATTTTAGGGAATATCTTGCCTGCTGGCATTATCGTCCGACGACCTACGAATCCACGTCGCAGTCATGACAGCTGCTCTCCTTTCTTGACGATCGATTCCGGTTTCGTGCTACGTGCAGTTTGGCGATGATCGGATTGTGGCTGGAAACGTGATAGTACTTTGATTAACTAATTCCCCCCTTAAATTCTCTACACAAAGTATCATCCAACGTCTTGATTAGTATATAGGAATAGGAAAATAAGAACACGAACAAGGGCACAGAGAATATGGATTTTTGGTTAAGATAGAGTACACTGAGTGCTCTGGTGCTATGACTGAGCTGAGGAAAAGAAGTAATAATGCCATCGAATGAAAGGTTCCCTTCGGGGTGCCATTCTATTCCATGAGGACAACAGCCCAATCCGGTTCTTTCCGATGGCGGATATCAAATAGTGGTATAGAGAGACGCCCGGGTAAATCCACCTATAACTCCAGAACACCTGTGTTCAGCTCTCACTTGAGTAGAAAGCTACCTGAAATGTCATTCCCATCATGTCGTGACGTTGGCTCTCCAAACTATGCATAGAAGCAATGCGTTTTTCAGGCCGCGTAGAAAGAAAGCCTGCGGAGTCTCATGGCCATGGTTCCATCCAGGAAATGAGAACCCGAATCCAGACGCCATATATTGCGAAAATGGTCATGTAATCTTGCGAAGACTTCTTGGTATCTATGAACGAAAAGCAATAGTCGGCCAATGGACGACCCTGTCATGGGAACATGTTCTTGATTTCCTCGTCACTGAGTCGGATCTCGTGGACGGGCTCTCGACGGTTCTCCAGTGGTTCGTAGTCCAAATCGAGGTACGAAGGAAGAAACATCTCGGGGTTCCATGCGAAGCCTTGGCTCGAGGCTAAGTATGAAATCTACACAGATGGTTGCCAGTCAGCCTGCTGGGTTCTATCCCATGATGACGAAAACGATTCCTCTCACCAATCGTGGTGGGCCATCGGGATCGCCCACATTGACATGCGTACATTCCTCCTTTGACAGTGCCGAGCCTAGTAAGCAAGTTAGCATGGAGCCAAACAGGGGCTCGTAGTCAGCCAGCCTTTGACAGGCAATGCTCGAAAACGACATGAAAGATGGGACGCACTCAGCAAACTTGGTCGTCGGTGATGTATCACCTTTGGTTTGTGAGGCGTCTCGGGACTGGCCGGGGCGGGCGTCTGCGGGGAGCTGGATAAGGACGAAGGCGAGCTCGCGCAGTCCTTGGACTTTCCACAAGCGGTAGTCGGGGAGCGTGAGGTAGGAATGGCGATAGTAGATGACATGATGATTGATAACACGGACGGAAGCCCTGAAATGACTCTTAACGCAATGAATACAGTAAGGTAGAGACGAAAGTCACGGTGGCGCTAAGGCTGGCGACGATAGAGTAGCCGTGATTATGAAACAAAGTTGTGCGTTGAATACAGGTGAAACGCCGTAAACCCCCAGGCCCGGACCGAAGACGGAGGAGAAGAGGTGGCGGCAGACCAGAGATTAAGTAAGAGCGAGTCCGACGCCGAAACAGTAATGAAGACGGAGGACGAAAAATAGAAGTAAAAGTAGAAGTAGAAGTGGAAGTGGAAGTGGAAGTGGAAGTGGAAGTGGAAGTGGAAGTAGAATGAGTATTTGAGACCCCGCTTGAGGGTAAGCGAGCAGGAGACTCGAGGTGGATGTGCGTATTATGCGTATGTGCGTGGTTGTGTGATGTGGTTCTGTTTGATGGCTTGTTCACATATGTATGGAGGGAGAGGTGGGATGAATTTGGAAATCGAAGAAGCAGGTTGGTCAAGATTAGATAAAGAGGGTTGACAAGTAAGTAAGGGTTGGGTGCAGGTGCAGGAGCATCAACATGCAGGCAGGCAGAAGGAGGGCGAGCCTTGAGTCTAAAGGTTGTCTAATACAGTAGCAGACGCACTATCTGCTTGCCTGAGACCATTGGCTGTGAGCAGTTGAAGCTGTCAAGGCTGTCCCGGAATGGCCAATATACACTGTACAATAGCGGGTAGTGACATCAAGGATAACCCCATACTGTAAAGCTCCCAGCCCCTCATGACCCATCAGATGAGGTACCTGAGACACCCACCGTACCTACAGCTATCATCAAGACACAGTGCGAGGTGCTGCTACTCACTTTTATCATCTAATACTCACGTGCACGGGGTTGTGAATGTACTGGGTAAGTGCAAAGTTTATATACAATTGGAGAGAATGTTATTGAGAAACACACTTGTTCCTATGGAAGCAGGTCTAAAGCGTCGTCTTCGAAATCGAAGTACAGCGGTGCATGAGAGAGGGTTCTGGCAGGGCCCTATCAGGTACTTAAAAGTCTTGGCTACCTGATACAATGGGGGAAGGGGGGACCCTAATTTTTTGAATTGCCATGTGGGTTATCGGGAAGAATCACTGTTCGTCGCATCGCAGACTCGAAGCCAGCAGCCTTGAATGCTCGCTCAAAACCTGAATGGATGTGGGAATATGTAGGCTATTCCGGCTAGGACACATCGATTGTTGCCTATGCAAGGTAGTATCAGTGCTGAGCCTGCATGCCTCCGATGCTAAAGCTGTGCAACACCAGCTCGTACTTACAGCCATGATCCAGCCGGGTGGTCAAGGCGAGGTGCAGCAACAGCAAACACGGTGTGGTAGTAGATGCGAAGAAACTAGTTGTTGAAGCCTTTTCCTTGTCCAGACATCGTGCACCATGAAGCTTGACTCTGTCGCCATCCGTGCGATACCGGAGATGGTGTGACAGATACCCTGACCTACTGCTCCCTCGCCGGAATTACTTCCGAGATGGTCCAGTTGCACGGGCCGGTACGGTAGAGCGTTACTAGCGGGACTGTACGGATTAAGTTAAAGTGTTATCTTATCTTGAATTGCTTCAGACCTACTAGATCAATACCCCCCCTACAACCATAAACTACTGAAGCATCAAACGAACTTAACCCAGGTAAGATTAGCGCAGCTCTGAAGGCTGCAAGGCTGGCGTCGCCTCCCAACTGCCAACAAGCTCATCGCTAGCTTGCGTCTATGATCGAACTTAAACCTCATTATAGCATACCACTTCCATAATCATCACTATTCCACCGACATAGCGATCTGCGAACAAAGAAAGAACTATCTCCCAGTCATTCCTATACCATCGCGACATTCCTCGCATACCGAAGAAGACACCACTATCGCTTATTCCGTCAGTTCGTTTGAGAGAATCGAGTCAGAATGGGCGACGTTGTGGTAGATAATCCGGCCAACACGGTCGCGCCGCACAACAAACCCATCCCCTCCACCATACCCAACATCGAGACTATCGAGGGCATCCCGTCGCAAGGCGGAGATGAGTACGCTTCATTAAAGAAGCTGCAGCGGCACCTAGAGTACATTCAGTTGCAGGAAGAATACATCAAGGATGAGCAGAGGTAAATCCACCAATTGCTGCCCCTTGCTGCCTCTTCCTAGCATACAGGCCATGTGTAGGCGATACGTTGAAACTGACGTGCCGTCGCAGGAGCCTGAAGCGCGAGCTTGTCCGGGCACAGGAGGAGATCAAGCGCATCCAGAGCGTACCCTTAGTGATTGGCCAGTTCATGGAGGCCATTGACCAAAAGTAAGCCTCCACCACGTCTTCGTAGTCGACTCTGTCCTGACAATCCGTAGCACCGGCATAGTTCAGTCAAGTACAGGCTCTAATTATGTAGTACGAATTCTATCGACACTAGACCGTGAACTGCTGAAACCCTCGTCATCCGTTGCCCTCCACCGACACTCCAACGCGCTTGTCGATATCCTACCACCCGAGGCCGACTCGTCTATCGCCATGCTAGGTGCTGATGAAAAACCAGATGTGACATACGCCGATGTTGGTGGCTTGGATATGCAGAAGCAAGAGATCCGAGAAGCTGTCGAGCTTCCCTTGACACACTTTGATCTCTACAAGCAGATTGGTATCGACCCCCCACGAGGTGTTCTCTTGTATGGTCCTCCCGGTACCGGCAAGACTATGTTGGTCAAGGCCGTGGCCAACTCGACGACTGCCAACTTCATTCGCGTTGTCGGCTCCGAGTTCGTTCAAAAGTATCTCGGTGAAGGTCCTCGGATGGTTCGAGACGTCTTCCGCATGGCCCGTGAGAACTCGCCTGCCATCATCTTCATTGATGAGATCGACGCAATTGCGACCAAACGTTTCGATGCACAGACCGGTGCCGACAGAGAAGTGCAGCGTATTCTGCTTGAGCTACTAAACCAAATGGATGGTTTCGACCAAACGTCGAACGTCAAGGTCATCATGGCTACAAACCGAGCAGATACCCTAGATCCCGCTCTGCTTCGACCAGGGCGATTGGATCGAAAGATCGAGTTCCCCAGTCTACGAGACCGAAGAGAACGGCGTCTTATCTTCTCAACCATTGCTGGCAAGATGAGCTTGGCACCCGAAGTCGACTTGGATAGCTTGATTGTGCGGAACGACCCCCTGAGCGGTGCCGTGATAGCTGCCATCATGCAGGAAGCCGGTCTTCGGGCTGTCCGGAAAAACAGATATAATATCATTCAATCTGATCTGGAGGACGCATACTCCAGCCAAGTCAAGGGGACCAACGACGAAAACAAGTTCGATTTCTACAAATAAACCCAAACTCAGCGGCCCATCTGCGGTGAGGCGCACAGCTCGCATGCGACGACTTGTTTTAGGAAGCGTGGTTGTCTTCTTAGAGACGGATCATGCATGGTGGACGTCGGTTCTAGCCGAAGTTTTAGAAGGCCAGAGCTCCAGCTGCATACAATAACCGCGGTGTATCATAGCAATACAGCAATGTTTACAGTGTAGTCACTCACCTTCTTTTTCTTGAAGTGATACATATCTGTCATTTACGCTACAACTAATAAAAACCTAGAATGTAGGTAGGCAGCCCGTGATTCCATAAATGCCAGTGAGAATAGATAGTACATACGAGGGGTATTGTTTTGTTAAATTCTCTTACTATTCGAGTTTCCCCGAGGGTCTCGTGTCTTCCCCGGAGTATCTAGTATTAATAGGACTTATATAGGTTTTAGTGGGATTGATATTACAGTAGAGTGATGGAGGGTCGAAGGAACCAGGCATCGCTGTGAGGGGTCCCACATTGTTTATTATGTGGTGTAGGAGGCTAACATGACAAAACTGAATATCCTTACTCAAGTCTTAATCTTCCAGGAAGCGAATATTGAGCCTTTATCCATACTTTGGAGTGGTAGTGCACAGCCACGACACCCATATTCGCCGGCAAGCCGTGACCTACCCCAAGGCATCTAGGATCATGGGTCATCCTCCAATCGTAAAGCTTTCTGGCTTGGCGGGCAGACTGATTCTCGCCAGGGGGTGCAATCCTCCTCGCCGAACGTATAGTTAAGTAGTTAGGCAGCGGAACGGACCGTGTTGAAAGAGGAATGGCTAAGAATAGTTGTGCATCGCTGGGGCTGCGATATAACCCCGCGCCAGCGACTGTCAACAATCGTCTCGCCATAGTAGGTTTTCAATGTGCAATTCCGATCGCTCATGGATGCCTTGTCCGCACTCAGTATAGCTGGTACTGTCACTCAATTCGTTTCTTTCACCGGGGACTTGATATCCAAGGCATCCGAGCTCCATGGGTCAGCAAATGATGCTACTGCAGAGGTTCAGAACATCGATAGTGTCTATACTACTCTTCTCGAATTCAGTTATGGCCTGAAGAACGCTACGAGAGATCTCTCAGAGTTAGAATCAAACCTAGAAGCCGCAAGATTGCTCGGATTGGTCGCCGAATGTCAGCGAGATTGTGACAAGCTGCTGGATATTACGCGAACTCTGAAAACAGAAGCTGGACACAAGACATGGTATCACTGTTTGCGCAAGGCAATTGAATCTGCATGGAGATTGCCTGAAATTCACTTGCTTGACGAAAGGCTACAGAGAACTCAGTTGACACTAGTTCTTTTGATCTGTTCCATCTCAAGGTCTGGCTGGCCCTTTTGGTTTAACTTCCGAGTGCTCGCTCGTCTGACGATTGGCTGAGCTATATAAGGAGCATAAACTAACTTCACGGCAGTGAGTTCCAACGCCTTCAGCAGCAGCGCATTGCAAGATTGCAAAAGGATGGCGGGCTGCATCGCCTGAACCAAGACCGTCAATTTGCTGAGCTGCGTCATATCTTGCAGTCCATACAATCACAAGTGTCCAAACTTCAAACTGTCGGTTCTGGTCATGGCATACCGAGAATTCAGTATCCAAGTCATGTGACGGAGCTCGAAAAGCAGATACAGAAATTGTCTGTGAATGCGAACGATATCCAGAAACAGCAAGCTATTCTAGATACGCTGAGCTTTGATTCACGCGCTGTACGCCACCAAGCCATTCCAGATGCACATCCAGGTACCTTTCACTGGGCATTTGATACCGATGATCTAGAAGAGGAGAAAGAAGATAAGACAAAGTTTAGGCACTGGCTTCGATATGGCGAAGGCATTTTCTGGGTTACAGGCCGTCCGGGTTCGGGAAAATCAACATTCATGAAGCATATAGCGGATAACCCACACACCCGCGCAGAGTTGAGGCAATGGTCAAGTCCGTCTGAGCCCGTAATTTCGAGTCACTATTTCTGGATATTCGGCACATCAATGCAGAAGTCGAAGGAGGGGCTCTTGCAAACACTTTTGTTTGAGATATTCCGGCAGTATCCGGCGCTGCTTAAACACGTTTGCCCGGATAGATGGGAGTCTGACTTCTCATCAAGCGCAGCTGCTAAGCCATGGTCAGCCGTTGAGCTGCGTCATGTTCTGGATCTGGTCACGTCTCCAGATATCGATATTAAAATTTGCTTCTTCATCGACGGGCTAGATGAATACAGTGGCGATCATATTGAAGTCTCCGAGGGGCTTTTAAGACTATCCAAATTGAAAAATATTAAGTGTTGTATATCAAGTCGGCCCTGGAATGTTTTCCACGACGCTTTCGGTTACGATAAATCACAACATTTATGCCTGCACAATCTTACCAAACGCGACATTCGTCATTATGTTCACGACCGGCTTACACCGCATCCTCGATGGCAGCGACTTGTTGACCAAACTGTATATGACAGCCAACTCATTGAATACATCGCAGACAAATCAAGTGGTGTATTCCTCTGGGTTGCTCTAGTCACCGACAGGCTCCGTAATGGGTTGACGAATGACGACGACTTGTCCGATTTATCGAGTCGACTGGCTGGATTTCCTTCTGATTTAGAGAGCTTTTTCGATCATATACTACAGACAGTAGAGCCATTTTATTATGAAAAAATGGCCGGAACATTACGGCTTGCTAGCGCCGCAGAGAAACCGTTGAGCATCCTGTTTTACGAATTCCATGACAAAGAATACCGCGATAACGAGTATTTTCTCAATATCAAGCGTGCTGGGCCCGAAAAGGAGAGAGAAAGTATACGAGGCAGGGTAGAGAGGCGTCTAAACGCTTATTGCAAGGGGCTATTGGAGGTTCATGGTGATCGGGTCAATTTCCTGCACAGAACAGTTGCGGACTATCTTCAGCTTCCTGACGTCGCGGAGCGACTTTCAATGCAGAGTCCAGAGTGGTTTCATCCCGAATTGTCACTGGCAAAGGTGCATCTAACTTGCATAAAGATCTTGCCGTTTGGCATTCCGAATCGTCGCCAACCCGGGCGTTATGATGAAAGCCCACTAGACGAACATCTTCGCGGGGTATTGAATCTCGCTTCTCTACACGACAAAGATAAGGGCACAGTAGGAGCCAGATTTCGCCGACTCTTATATGATATGGAGTTGTCGTTGAACGTGGAAGCATTTGGGACGCCCGCGTCTCACGTCTCTTCAGATGTCTCCGCTTCGCTATACTTCAGAGAGCGTCTACTGCAATCTCGATTACCAAACTACCTAAACAAAATGTTATTGGCAAATGCGAAGTACTTGAATAGCCTCGACTGGCCGCCTCTAGCCATTGTGTTGGAAGAGGGTTGCCCCAGCCAGCATGTCGAAACAATAAAGCTCCTGCTTGAACATGGCCAAAGACCAAACGAGCAGATCGAAATCATTGTTCTTGGCCAAACCAAGCGTATAAGGACGCCATGGACGATACTTCTATCTCTCCTCGTACGTCAAACTATGGATGGCTTGGCTTCGCGTTTGTTGCCCGATTTCGGACCTTGTCTTCACGCTGGCATATTTGATTTATTCCTCAAGTACGGAGCCGATGCGAATGCTTCGGTGTACCGCAGAGAAGGCCAGTCGCATACGACCGCATGGATTGACATTCTTTTTGCGTGCTTCGACATCAGGGCACAAGACGAAGAGCTATACCTCGATGTCTTGAGGCGGCTTCTACAGAACGCTTCAGTTAATGGAGTGAGTCCTATGGGTCACGAGGGAGCCACGTCCGCAAGCGAAACCATTCTCACACGTTTCTTTCAGTTGGCGCGAGTACTTGAGTTCTCTCCTGATTTCGAGTTCTCCTCCGATTTTGTTCTTCGGGTCTCAGAGTATCTGGTGCGCAAAGCATGCTGGGCTCGCTGGTCTTTTGATTCTATATGGCCCAAAGTCGAACAAACATTTGGTGACGCAAAGACAACACATTTGAAGTCGATTTATCAAGCTGAATGCAAAATGCGAAAAGGAGACGGATTATTCAGAGAGATAATGCGGGGTAGTAGTATATATATTCCGTTGTTCAATGTTAGGAAAAGGAAGTCAAGTGACAGGAGCCGTCATCCAGGCCTTTAACTCATTAGAAGGCGCAAGGAATTTTGTTTCACCCTCTTACTGGTATATAACCTACGTATATCCTAGCATGGGCTGCCTGCTGGGTTAGTAGTCGACATCTTTACCTCTCTGGGTCTCGATCTCTTTTTCAGAAAGCCATAGGCGATCAGGCGAATGTAGGGATGTTGGGGCTTGCACAACTTTTTCACATCTTTTAGGAGATATCTCGGTTGGATCACTGTATTTCTGAAGTTATTACTCCAGAAACACATCGTAGAGATGCCCATAGCCTGTCGATAAGCATGGCTGTATTCTACCTTCCTTATGCAAGGCCTGTTGTGGAATGCTGCTTTCTTTGGAAGATGGAAAAGGTCCCGAGTCATGGGAGAATGAAGGCCCTTTTTCATTATGAGGGCGAGCAAGTGTAATAGTATCTGATTAGACGTCTGCTTGGATATTTAATTATATGATTCTGAACTAGACGACCCAGGCCAACTTTCTACTTTAGATTCGGCTTTCGACTCAGATAACTTATGTAAGCTGTGGTAAGTTACTTACGACTATTTTGACCAGCCCTATCTTGAAGATCTCCTTCGAGAAGAAACCACTGCGCCCAGTCTTTTGTTACGCACATTCTTATTTAAGATACGAGATCGCAAACATCTCTACGGTACAACAGAATGCCGCCAGCTCACATTCCATTCCACGGAGATTTCCCCACCTGGACGATATTCTGAGGGGACACGTACAATGACATGTACAAGTGGTATGCGCTGAATGAGATTCGAGAAGGGCATTAGTCGAAAGGCGTTGTTGAAGAGAGTGTTGGGATGTTGAAGATCCCGCTTCTGTCTAGATATCTCTGTAATGTTTCAGGTGCAATAATTAATGAGGCGGATGTATAATAAATCTTGGTAGTGAATTCACGTCAAATGAATGGGAAAGCACAATGATTGTTTCTGAGAAATGTACAGTAGGCCCCGTTCCTGAATGAAAAAATTAGGGCTGCGCCGAACCGCGAGGTATACCGTGCTCTACTCCCTCCTCTTGTGTTCCTATCGAGTAGGGAGTGCCTCCAAATGACATTTTTGTCGTCGACTTCGACTTTTTCGGATTGGCGTCGGAACTGCTAAGCGGAGTGACTTCGATTTCCTCGTGGGATGGACCGGAGTTGTTCTCCATCACATAGCCTGATCTACTTTTTGAGCTAAAAATATTTTTGGTAACCCGGAGCGTTGACTCCCAGGAATGTCTCCTGATCAAGAATTGTAGCGTCGGCAGACAGGCTGCCACAATACCAACAGCGCTTTCGACGAGACCCCAGTAGAGATACTGGGTGACGACAACTAAACCACTGGTCAGAAATTCACAGAGAAGGTTTGTACTTGGAACGATAGTTACATACGTAATCCGTCCACATCAGCGCTAAACCCCTGCGAAACTAGACGTGCTAGGTTGATAAGTCGTAAAAGGGAGGCCACGATACTCCTGGAAATAAACTATTAGTTGAAGCATCGTTAGAAGATTCCACATGATATTGCGTACACGGATCCGAGGAGGAAGACGCCGACAATGGAAATCTTCTTGGTACGTGATAGGTTTAGTTGCCAGACCTAAAAGTAACAATTAGCACGAGTACAAGTTATCGAGGGCTAGTTCTTACCAAAGGGATTGGTGTAGTGATAATAATCAAGTCCAGAATAAATCCTGTGATACAAACAGAAAGGACTAGATGCATTGTGTCGACGCAATTCTCGATAATCTCGATAGTAGAGCCCCAGAGAGCCGAGAAATCCAGTCTACACTGGAAAAGAGACGCAAAGAAAAATCCTGCCGACGAAAGAGTTACGATGACAATGAGGCATGTGATAAGGTAGTTGGTCCCGCTGCGCATGTTAACGACGAAGATACGCCTGTAGAAAAGTAAGAAACTGCATTTGATACATCCAAATGCCAAGGGAAGCATAAGGTCGAATGCCCATTGGATCTATTCATTAGTAGTCAGACATTATTGTTCAGTCGAAGACGGGCAGACACCTTGCCTTGTAGATGAGAGAGATCTGGGGCGTTGTGATCTCGAGGGGATTGCCATTGAAATTAGGAGGAATCTCGGTAGGTTGAGCAATTGCGCCTTTAGCAACGCCATAAGTGACGGAAATTCCAATTGCAGTGACAAGTATCTACACATGTTAGTAAGATGACGAGTTCATGAATCGGACGTCATACAGTGGCTGGCAGCATAAGCCAGTCATCGGCCTTGATGGCTTCTCTATACTTCGTCCGCGCCCAAAACCTCAAGACCACGGCAATAATATCCAGAAGGGACAGCAAGATGGCGGCTGAGATCACGTAGCCCGGCTCTGTGATGTAATAACGCATCGTGAGGGATGGTCGCCTACACGGACAGTCTTAGAAGATAGACGGCTGCCGCGATGGCCGTTTTTGTCATTGATGTAGGTAGAAAAGTACGCGTATATTGACGGCTCTGAGATTGATTAATGTGTATGAGCCATCTTCCAGACGGGAGCTCGCCCGGTGTGATATTCAGGTGTAAGACTTGTGTTACTACTTGGGAGGAATACGGTACACGTGAGAGTACGAATTTGTTCTGAAAATAGCCGATCTGTACGGTAGCTGTCCGACTTTTGCGTAGCTGTATTAAACCTAGGTACTCTTATTCGCAAGCTGATGTAGGACTGTTACCTTCTGGTTGGTGAGGACAAGGGTGTTGCATATGCATGCGACTTTTCCCTTTTCCCAGCTTCTCGATGCCACCTCGGTGATTCTTGGAAGCGGGGTTATCAGTTATCATGCATGTCTTACTTACACCCTGTTGGGAAGGATGGCTATAGCCAAGCTATAGATCACTCTACCAATCAATCTATCGAATGTCTGCAGCGTGCCTTTCTTGGCTGTAACGCTGATACCGAGGACAGTTCAGCATTGGCGTAATTTCATGTCTATCTAATTACGAAATAACGAGACAAAGTAAATGCTAGTTCATTCTGACTAGGTTTGTTCTTTCTACCGCGTTTATTGTGCCCTTCTGCTGCTTTTCTATAGACTGCTGTGTAGTACACGCGCTCTTCTGTCTGGTGGTAGCACGGAATAGAATTAGGGTACCGGCTGACTACTGCAAGAGTAGAACGCCATGAAAGCTGGGCAATTGGTGCCTGCAGTCACTTATATTGGATTAGCCGAGGTGACTTTTCGCCTTCCGTAGACCTCAGTCAGAGAAGCAGGCTGGCCAATATGCACCAAGGACCAGATAAGATCACTTCAATGAATGAGATCTGTTGGTTGACAGCAGTGAGGTAGAAATTCATTGGGAAATCAAAGAAAAGCTGGGTAAAGACAATATGAGGAGAAAGGTGGCAAAACCCGCGTGCCCCCTTACTTTCAACTGCCGTAAAGTCCTACAATCCTTAGGCTTGGAATTAGGTAAACCCTTCAGTAGTTGATTCTGCTAAAGCGCCACATGCACTACTTCAACACCTTGCTGATAATTGGATTCATGATAAGTCAAATTTCACGCTGTCAGACTGTATATTGTTTTACTAACAATTCAATGTCTCAATGTCGGAATCAAGTAGGAAAGGCTTAACAGGCGTAGAATATGAAAGCTTTGGTTGCGATCAGAGCAAAGAATATCAATTTCATAGACTTCTAACTCTTGATGTAGTCCCTCCTAAACTTTGGCACCAGTACACAACCAACACACACCTTTCCATCCTCACTGGCTGTCCCTCACAGCCTTGGCCCATATGTGACCATTAGAACATGACTTCGACGAGACCAACGCCTTCAGGGACCGGTCTGTCTGCTTCAGAAGCCTTTGACCAGTCGTTTAATGTAGTAGCACCTAGTATAATCAATAAGTCGAAGCATGTGTATAATTTTGTAAGTTATAACATTACCTTCCTCGACAGGGAGGGCTTGGACAGCGACGAAGGCAATTGCCGCGAGTAGGAGGGCGCGGGCGTACATGGTGGATATGTATAGCGCGTTCTTGGACGAGACTACCTTTGTAGGACGAAAGTACTTTTTTTCTTAAATGATAGTTAAGATTAAGTACCTAGTCTCTTGACTTGAGAAAGAAACGGGTCATATATATACTTGAGGAAATCCTTTTGGTCTCCGATGAGCGCAGGCACTGGCGGATCGGACAGTACTCATATACATTGCTTCGATGCAGACATGCAGGCTGGATTGGCTAGTTTCGGTACTTGAAGATCTTTGGCGGAAATGCTCTAGACTAATGCAGCTTACTCCGGAGAGTCACCAGTCATCCTCCAAACGGGGTAGTTGACAGGTATGTAAAGTTTTGGTTACATTTAATGCTCCTCCGGCCTCAGATCAGGCTCTCAACTATATGTTGATGGATCTTAGATGCAGATGCCAGAGTCTGTACCGCTGCCGTAATCGTGTCTTCCATTTTCAATCTTACTAGGCATCTCATTTTCACTACTGTTAATTTCACCATCTGGTTTGAATGGACTTTACTGTTATGCCGGAAATGCCTTCTAACTCCTTGCCTCTCCTTAACAACAATGCCTCATTTGAGGACGACGAGGTAATGCAGTTAGAAAAGAAAGAACATGAGAATTCCTCTGTTTTCCCATCCAGGGGCAAGAACTCTAAAGTCATAACAGTATCACGGGTTTACGTGGTTGCGGTTCACTTTTTTCTTTTCTATCTTATCTTCTGGGTTTGGAATGAGCCGAAGAGTATTAGCAGAGAAGCTTTACTCAAAAGCGAAAGTTGGTGTAAGTAGTGTCTACTGATAACAACTACTGGTGGGAACAATCTAACGTTAAATCAGCGCCGGTGCGTGAATATATCGAATACGAGATCAACTCGGAACATGCTACCGATCACACCAAATATTCCAAGTACTCTGGAAATCCAACTCACGACCAAGATTTGGCTTGGGATGATTTGATAAGGCGTACGTTGAACTGCATCCCCTATTGACGATAATCACTGACAACTACTAGCAATGTTTTTCAATGCTAGCATCGAAGAGCTTCGACGTGGAGGAGAGGTGATCAAGAACCTTGCTGTCGTCGAGGGAGGGGGCTATGCGGCTACTATCGGCGCGTATCATGAGCTTCATTGTCTAGTACGTTGCTATTCCGCAGCTATCATGGAGTAGAGACTGACACAGTTCAGAGACAACTTAGATTCTACCTCTTCCAAAGTAGATACTATCCAAACCTCACCGAGGCACAGGAGAACTATCTCCATGGTCATCTGGGTAAGCACCTATCGAAAGGCGAATTCATATGGAGCATAAGACTGATAGACAACGCAAGACCATTGTATAGAGACTCTACGCCTGACCATTATGTGCTACGGGAATCCTAGCTTGGTCTCATTTGCATGGGGAGGGGACGATGCAACCAAGCCCATTACACAGTCTAATTCCCGGTCGGTGTGCGTGAAATGGGTGTCTATCGATGCTTGGGCGCGCTCTCGGGCACCGAAGAACTATGCGCTGGCAGAGGAGCAGCCTGGATACACGAACTGACCGGAGGATGGATGGGTAGGTAAGTAGGTAGGTAGGTAGGTAGGTATACCATGTTCAGATATGACAGCCGGAGTGAGGTGAGGCGGCAGGGTGGCGGCAGGCAAGTGACTCTTGGGTATAGTCTGGCAATTGGCCTATTTTATCGCGGCAATTGTCGTGTTGTCTCTCGGCACTGCAATATTGCGGCACTTGGCCAAGTATTATTTACGCCAGGCAGCGAGCGATAGATAGGGGATTTTGTTGACTTTCGGAAGACAAACATACGTTCATACGCTGCGACGGTCACATCGTCGCTGACCGTTGGAAGTAAGCGTGACACAATGCAGTGTAAAAGGAAGTGTAAAGGAGGGGTTGATGTTGTATTCGGACGCCTGCCGAGAAAGCCAGCGCCAATGATGATGAGACTTTCGGGAGCATCAATTCGTATACCGCCCATTCAATATCGGCCACTGTCCTACCAAGATCTACGAGTAGGTAGTAGGAAGAACCTTCACGTAGAACTGACCACCCTACCTAGGTAGTTTCAGCTACTCCTTCATTACGACATCAGGTTGTACTTTCAAGTCATGTGGCCCGTGTTCCGACTCGGCGTTCTGCACTAACTTCGTCCAATGGTTGTCCCGGCTTCGCGTTACACAGAACCATAATCCCAACCGAGTTCTAGAGCATCCGTATCCCCTGAATCGCCCATCGCTGCCTGTGACATCGTCTGTAGTGCGACACGACGAGGAGGGGAACATGCACCCTTTTGACACCGGCCCGAATCTTATTGGCATGATTACATACTTGGCTACTTACTGCCTCATTGGTTGCCTGCATATTCATAATAGTATGCTAACCAGTCAAGCATTAGTTAGACAAATACCAGGAACGCACACGAAAATTACTGACAGTCTACAGCACTACCTAGCTGTGCTCTCCCAGATCGAGCGCTTCATCCACACAAGATCCGCTCGTCCTGGGCTCTCCTTCCTCAATGGCGGCTAGTGCTTCAACCAAACTGCACATTGCCATTATCGGCGGCGGCCTCGCTGGCACAACCCTTGCCAATGCCCTTAATCAGGTTTCACATATTCAGGTTCAAGTGTATGAGGCCGCGGCGAGCTTCACAGAGCGAGGTGCTGCTGTTGCGCTGAGCACAAATGCTTTGCAGGCACTAGAGCAGATCTTCCCTCCCGGCGGCAAAGAAGCTTTGCTGAAGAAGGCGGGTGCTGTCCCTTTGAACTCGGTCCGCAGTGTTGTGGTATGTTCGTCGTCTAAATACCATTCTCGCCGGCAATGCGGTTATCTCATTCAACTATATAGGGGTCGGGACCACATGCCGGCAAGATTATCTTCGACTCGGCTGGCACTGAGTCGGAAGTGGTTGTTCATCGCGCGTCTCTGCTGCGTGAGCTAGTTTCTCCGCTACCTCAAGATATTCTTCATCCCAACAAAAGATTAAGCTTCATCAAGCCTGTGTCCGGTACTCATCGCATCGAGGTAGCCTTCGAGGATGGGACTAAAGGCGAATTCGACGGCGTTATTGGTGCCGACGGCATCTTCAGCTCGGTGCGTTCGCACGTACTTCAAGACGAAGCTCAAAAGTATGCTGCGACGCCGGCGGGCTTCTGGGACTGCAGAAACTTAGTGCCTATGGCGAGAGCCAAAAAAGTCCTGGGGGAGGATCTCTTCGCCGAAGACCGCCAATGCGGATGGGTCGGAGACGGCGCATTTCTGATGCACGACGTGCTAGAGAATAGCACCATGGTACAATGCGTGATATCCGCTGTTGAGCGCTCACCTACAAATAATAGAAAACGTTCACTGGATAGAGAGATATTGACGGAGACTTTGCAGAACTGGCTCGATGGTCCAATTGCAAAGGGAATGATCGAAGTAGGCGCAACTCTAACATCGATGAACACTATATGCTAATTATATTCCAGCTTTCGCTTGATCAGGATGGCCTGCATGGATACTCCCAGTGGGAACACAAGGATACCCCCTATTACTCGGCCGGGGCTGTATGCATAATAGGCGATGCAGCTCATGCTATGACTCCATGGCAAGGTTCAGGTGCGGCCATGGCCTTTGAAGACGCCATGATCATGCAAGAACTTCTTCGTCACGTACAATCCCCTATACAGATCGAAGCGGCATTTAAAGCCTACGATGCGATGAGGCGACCACGATGTCAAAGGGTCATCGACTCAAGTCGGGAGACTGGTATGATATTATGCGGGCAGAACGCAGACGCTGGTCTAGACCCAGAGAAGTTGGGGCAGCTACTGGCTACGAAGTGGGACTTCATCGCTGGCTTGGATATGAAAGAGCATAAGAAAGACGCGGTGACCAAACTAGATGAGTGTATAGAAGTTCTGCACACCACCCAGGCGTAACGATGTAGTTCAATGACGCTTATGGGTGGCTTCCCTATCGGTATGGACAACTGTTGAGGTATTCATACTTCTACCTGTTATATATTTTGAGGACCTGCACTAGTGAGGCTTGCTGGTCATGATACGTCCCATGGCGCTTCACGAAAAATCCTTTGGGTTCGGATATCCGTGTCTAACCCTACGTTTGAATATCTGGTTTACCGTTTAATTCTTTTCGTGTAAACTTCTCGGCGCCTACCTAAACTGAATAACACTTCTATCGAAGTTTCCTTAGTAGGACTCGCCCCTTTCTAGCAATTGAATCTTTTCCAATTGATATGATAATAGTTGCGAGGGAACAAGGTCAGCCCTTTGTTTTAAGGGTATATCATAGTCTTGTTCTGGCCTCAATGACAATTTCAATGTCCATCGTGGATTACGGCTAAACAAAAAGGAACAGATAAAGAATAGTTTTTTTTTTGGTTTTTGTTTATAGCGATTTCATTTCTGACAAGTTTCATTGTTGATGTTAGGCTCCCCATCCCCGGCATCAAATATATAAATCCAAGCTTGAGAAATTTAAGGAGAGAGCAGAAAAGCTCAAACCAGAATTTCAAGTACCATTAACCATTGAAGACCAATCTTCTCAGTCAAAAAATACAGTATCAAAGGAACCGAAATACCTATCAGAGTCAAAATGCCTCCCACCATTCACATAGTCTGTGAAGCCGAGTCTCGCAGTACAGCGCCCAACGGCAGCCCGCTTCGTGATCCTTCGCTTTCGAACGTCGGCATTAATCAGTCTCGATTAATCCGAAATACCTTTCCTTACATGAATCAAGTCAGGGCAATTGTTTCGTCCCCCCTTAGACGAGCTATCCAAACCGCCCAAATTGCCTTTGAACCTATTTTGGCCCCGGGGTTGCAAATTACTACAAGTCAAGTTCTCTTGGGGTTACACGGTACCCCAGAATTCCTCGGATCACCCTGGGAAGACCTTAGAGAAGAGTTCGGTCTTGATATAGATGTTAGAGGCCTACATAATGGGTGGTGGTATCAAGCTATTAATGATGTTCATCAATTCTGCGCAATTACTGCCACTGAACGAGCTCGCGATGCCAGATTGCGCATTCGACAAGTTGCTCGAGAATTGTATGATGATGATCATATCGTCGTCGTAACCCACCGTTTGTTTATTGGATATTTGATAGGCAACATTGGAGACGACTTCGCCGACGGGGAGTACAGGTCTTATCAATTCATAAATCTATGGAATGAAAATGATAATATCGCTCCTCTTTATATGGTTAACTTTCCAAGCGCAAGTTCAAGTCCCGGCAGTAACTACTGGTCCCAAGCAACACCAGTTGACGATCAGACCTCCAGTGACTCCAGCTATAACTCCCAGATGAATAGGAACGCAGTATCCAGCAACTCCAACCATGTTCCTCAAGTAAGCCTACCCGGGAGGTCAACGAATTCCTTCGAAGTCCCTAGTAGCTCCAGCTCTTCTAGTTCTGAGATAAGCTCGCCTGGGGGCCCAGCAAACCCGGCCGAAGCTCCAAACAACCTTGGCTTTATCTGTAAAACAAGAGCTAAACGTCCAATAAACTCAGTCGTCGAAGTATCCAACAACTCTGGCAACCCCAGCCATGTTTCTCAAGTAGTCTCGCCTGAAGGTCCCGCTAATCCAATCCAAGTCTCCAGCAATTCGCCTAGAGGCCCCATAAGTCCCGCCAGCAATTCAAGTTCAAGTTCATATGCGCCATCGAGCGGTACTTCAAACGGTAGCAGCGGTGCTCCGGGCGGCTCGCCAAGTCCGGCCGTAGACTCAAACGCTGGTGACTGGATTTCTAGACTTCGACCTAGGAAATAGTAGCTTCTGAGGGAGCATACGGGCCATAATTGGCCAGGTAGCTAATCAGACAGCATGTTTTGACCCTAGCGATTGATTGCTAATGAAGCTGGTCTTCGTCAAAGGGGTAGCAGCCACGTGCTATGCCGGCCAACCAGGCCCGTGAAATATTAACATCTGTTCACTAGCTTAATATAAAAATTCTACCCACCGATGCAAAACAAGAGAGCTAAACGCAAAAAATGGGAGTGATAAGTAATGCTATTTATTGTGTTATTGGTCAAACCGTAATTTGTCCATTCTTCCTAATAATGTAGCTAAAATTACTTGCTATTATACAACTCTATCGCGCTGCTAATCTTTACCTGTCAAACCAAGCTCTTGGACTGCCTTATATACAGAAAAGAATCTGAAATAGAAAACACGAGCCCGAGGTGTGACAAGGGCTTTACTCAAGGGCTTGGAACAGGAAGACGCTCTGTTCAACTAATAATCTTCTTTGGATCTAAAGGGTCCTTAAGGTCTAAGTTTCCTTTTCGCGGGCACGCGCTTTTCGTAATTACTTATACCCAGGAATCTAGGGATGAATATGTTTACCACTTGACCTAATCCAGACTGCGGTATCGGTGGTGGCTTGCCAGTCCGTAGCAGCTGTAGCCGTGTGACACGAGGCTGAAAGTAGTCTGCTCACACTTTAGCATTATGGACTGAAAAAACCTTCAACTTGTTGAAAGTTTAGGTTTTTCCAGGCTCCTTCGAAATTCCCGTTTCTTAGCTAGCAAGCTAAATATCAAGCTAATTAATCGACAGTTCAGAAAATTAAATACAGGATAGATTGAAGCTATTACCTTCTGATGTATAATTGTTAATATCATCCTCGTGCAATAGAGTAGATTCTACAACTGGAAATCTTGCATGCGCAAGATTATAGTAGGAATATGACAGCGGTAAAATATTTGATCTTCGTATCTCCCCCATTACTTCTGGCAATCAGATATGATTGACTTCCCATTCCTGTTCGCGCTGTAACTTTTGCCGATCATTGCGAATATCCATTCGACGTGACGCTCGTGGCCCACCATGCGCTTCTTGTAGTGTTTTGCAAGAACATCCAGCAGGCATCCGTCAACTCCATTGATCTTCTCTCGGACTAATTCTGCGTGATATTCGGAGGGCTTGCTGAAGTATCCGAAAATTACCTTTTTGGTTGAAGATACCAAGACCAGGAAGAATGACTCTACTAGTTCTTGAAATTTCAAACAGACAAGGTACTTGGATGTAAGATCGCCCAAGCCTTCCATGTCAATATACTCTGCGCACGTCAGAACAACAACATGAGCAGCCATCACATATCTCCATATTGGCCACAGCCATTGTTCCAAGATCGATACACTGCAGTATCTGCTGGATGACAAGCACTTTAACTCGTCATCAAGGGTGGTTGGGTGCAAGTACGTTTGTAGGTCCGCTTCCGAGAAGAGAGTTTTCATTGTTTCCTCGATTTTATGGGCAGACTTCGTGTCTAAAGTCCTAAAGTTGTTATTCGAAACAGTCCGCTTCAGGGTTTCAAACAGGTACCAAACTAGTGGAGTCACAGTGTTGAGAGCAGCTAGAAGGTCTTGGATAAGAGACCGACAGGACGCGTGGGTGATCCCTTCCCCCTTAATATTGGGGCTTGCCTCGTTGAGCACCGCGTTAAACGGACTCGGAAGGGGCTCAATAGCCTTGCTTAAGAATTCGACCGCTCGGGCAACTATTGGACCCTCCTTCAGTGGCTCCTGTAGCTTGAACCTGGCTAGCTGTGCAGCCCGATCAAAGTGAGCAGCAAGCGTAAAGTTGCCCTCTTCATCGCGCTCAAGGTCCTCAAATCGAGGTGCCAACCCCTGGCCTTCCAACTCATCAAAAAGTTTCTTGAGCTGATCCAGCGTTACCGAATCCTTCTTAGCATCCTTGTATGCTTTGCTGTCAAGATTGACCTCCCAAACCGTATCCTTGTAGAGATAGGTGCCGGATGGATAGATGAATCCATCTTTCCGCATTTGAACAAGGAGATCCTCGAGTACCTGCGTAGATATTGGGTGACTGGCGCCCGCAGCTCTGTCTCTGGCCAGCTTCGCGTGAAGTACTGGATATCCGTTCTCAACTTTTGAGTAGTGCTTTCCCTGTTGACACAGGCCTGATTCTTCTAGAGACTGTATGAATTCATCTCTTCGTATCATATCGAGCCCATGTTCGAAGGTCTTATTACCGTAGAGGGCAAGAAGGTCGTGCAGAAGGTCGTCACTTTTCTAGTAGAATATTAGCTATTTCAAGAGGTAAAACAGGATTGGAAAGTGCAGAGTGTGACTGGCGCTCTCGTGCATACGTTTTTGGATGACATCTTGACGACCTTGCATGGAAGTTATGATCCTATCCACAATCGTTAGTCCTGGTATCAAAACAAGATTGAACAGGAAGATAGCTCAAGATATGGTAGGCGGGGTTCATACGATTGACCAGGATGTCTAGCTCACTCTTTGTAAAATGATAAATTTGCTAATGGGGGTTGTGACAACGAATTAGGGCGAAATGGCTAAGATCATAAAAATATGAAGAGCTCGGATGAGAGATGGTAGTAACAGAGAGGGGATTCGGATCAGGCCTTCTTGTATAAAGCAGTTTCAGACTGAAGACATAGAGTTCTCATGGGAATCTGATGAGTTCTTTTCGTAGCCGTGAGGCTTGCATCTGGAGCAGGGCAGGAAGACAGGAAGAACAGAAGAATGAAGAGCACACAGTACATCACTTACAGTTTTCAAGCATCGAAGGTGCGGTGCGGTGTATGACTGAGAATTAGTCCAGTGGGTATAGATATAGATAATGCTGTGGTGGCGGCCAAGGTCGGGGATCGTAGGTCGGAGGGGCGATCAAAGGCTGTGGACGATGGCAGCACTATTTAATGATTTATGACCTGTATAGCTAAAAACGAGGGAATAAGTCAGTAATGTTATAATTTTAATGCCCAAAGGTTGTCTGATAGATGGTAGGATGCAATGGGACTCAAGCTATCGTGGGGATTGTGGCGAAGCTGGCTAAGAAACGTAAAGTAAAGTCTTGGTGTTGAAGAGAGACAGCAGCTTACCGATCTGTCATCCACCTGTGGCAACGATGGACGATGAGCAACCGATCAGTCCCAATCACGAGCTGACAAAGACAAGCATTGGGGACGGAGGTGTTTGAAATTGATGTTGAGATCGAGCTTGTTATGCAGCAGCTTGGAGTAGCGTCACGATGCAGACTAGCTGAGATGTAACTTTGGGAGTGAATAAGTAGAGAGTGACAAACCTCCTTATCAGGTGCAAAACAGTTGGTTGGGCGAGAAGTGTGCCCGACACAATTGTACAAGGGAACTGCAGATTTGGGAGAAGTTAAGGGAAGAAGGTTGGGGAGAGAAATAAACAGGAGATTGCCCATGTTGGAAATACATAAGGCGGCTGACTTGGGATCAGGAAGGTACTCGTGACAAGTACCTATTAAGGAGGCAGGTACGGGGATTAATAATGTATTTCATCTCAATTCATAGAGCTTGGCATAAAAGGCTGTATACAGGTATCTGCTGTATCACATTATACTCTAGCGTCTGTCATGAGCATACTAAGACTAACCGCGCAGTGTCTTTCTTTATATGATTATCAAGTACACATAGAAGGTTAATTTGGGCAAGAACGTACACCACACCACAGATCACATTTCAAATGGTTCAAATACAAATATATCATAGAGCGGTATCTGACTATAACGACCCAACAACCCCTTCTCAACAGGTTCTCACAGATAACAATGCACGAGGTTAGCTAATGATAGACGACCAAAGAGAATCCAGGGTATCAATCCCAAGTCACTCATCCAAACCCTGCCCGCCACCATTCATCCAGTAGACAGTAGAGCCATAACCAGGCTGGGAAAATCAAGGCGCTGAACAAGGTATTCGTCATTTCATTAATTCCCCCATCCATCTTGCGATTTTACCCTCATCTTAAAATGAAAGGGTATATGTATCCAGTCGTCATTCATTAGCTAAGAAATAACACGATTCTGGTCTGACCAGGACCTGGACTCCCTGTGACATTCAGGGGTACGAGAACATAGAAACTCAGAATTATGCGCAAGAAATATAAAGGAAGGAAGACAGAAAAAGAAAATAATCGTAATTCCGGGCTATGCAGCGAATGTAGTAAATCGTATATCAAATCGTGACCTGACCCCATGACCAGCAACGCCGTTGTGTATGTGCCGCAATCATTTAACCCATGACAATAAATAATGCAGTTGCAGACCGCTGAAAAACGAAATCAAAACCAACTTCAACATACGAGGATATCTCGTAAAGATGCTATAGGTCGCTAAAACGCCTTGTATAGTCCATTGTATTGACCGAAGGAGATGGATGAGAAGTCATCGCATGGTGACCGGCATTTAGTTAGTATGCCTTGGTTGTGTTCCCTTCGCCCGTTGCAACCGCAACGAGGGCCTCCAAACGGACCATCCCCCTATCCCCGGGGCCCTCGTCCCGGGGACTTGGTCCGGGAGGAGGATTTTCCCTGGCTGGAAAGCCAGAGAATTCTCTGATATTAGGATGGATCATACGATCGACTCGAGCCATCTTTTCCGGGGGAGCTTCGGCATGGGCCGACATGCCGTTCTGATAGAAACCTCGCCGCTTGGACTCACGAGAACTAGCTATCGAGGGGGCTGACATTGTGTACTTGTGAAACCGTGGGCCATCAACCTTTGGTAAGCTCTCTGTCATGACAGGCTCCTGAAACCTCACAGCTGGCGGGTTCAGCCGGACCCGGTCGGCTTGCACCTCCATTGCTTGGTTCGCTTCATGAGCCCATGCACTAGCGCCATCAGGAGGCATAGGATTCGACGTGATACCGAGTCGAGTTAGTCCTCGGTGAAGGCCCATGTCCCAATTCGTAGCGCTTCGCTTCTCATCAGGTTCGGTCGTCGTTGCCGCAGGAAGTAATGCCGGGGGCCGAACGACATCGGGCTCAACGATCATCGGAGAAGTAAGTTTCCCCAGTGGCGTAGCTGGCCGATGGGGGAGAGGGCCAAAGGATTCAATACCAGGTAGGCGGAGTGAGCCGTTTTGTACAGGTAATGGCACATGGTTTTGTGGAGGGCTCGGATACTGCGAGGGGGTATAGACATGGCTCAGGCGACTACTAGTAGGATTGATACCAAAATTTGTCGAGTCTGGATGCCATGTACGCCGGCGCCAATCTTCGGTGCTCGAAATAGATTCTCGCCGGCTATAGATGCTCGAAGTAGGCGAGGCGATGACGCTGCTGGTAGGCGAGAACGGGGCCGGATGAGACCCACCAATGATCCTGGGGGATCCGGGTCCAAACATCGGACGACTGAGGCTCGAACTGTGCTGGGGTTGGAATGATATCCCGCCTGATGGGACGCTGAGACGTCGCGCGGGGATATGAGACCCCGCGTACAAGCTCTGAGAACGTGAGTGTCCCGAGGCAGGCGATACGATGGCTGGTCCCCAGTGTGGGCTATTCTGGCCAGTGGAGAACGTCGCCGAGGTAGGTGTGCTGAAGTTGCTGGGAGAAGGCGGTCGATGGGGGTAGATTTCGGCCGGATACTGAAATCGAGCATCCGCCATAACCAAGGGGGGAGGACGACGGCGAATATCCTCTCGCGTACTGAAATTAGAACCGACAGAACTAATGCTGGAAGTAGAGAGAGACTTCGCATGACCCCGGGCCGGTCCACCAATACTCCCACCAGTTGCTGCGCGCGCTCGATTAGGCTGCCTTACCCTGTCCGTTCGGAGCTGTCTCTGGAACCGAGTCCCAGCCGCAGCCAGTGAGTCGATGGGTATGTCTTCGTTAACGTGGACGGTCTGAGCATGTTGTCGCAAGTTATCTAAACGTGAGAACCGCCTCGAACAGTGGCACTGGAATGGTCGCTCGCCGGTGTGTTTCCTATTACGAGGCGTTAGCGTGAGAATTCCGCATAGCCAGTTAGTATTGCGACAAGTTACCGAATATGTCTGGCGAGATGCTCGCTGCGCGTGAAACTGAGATGGCACGGGGGGTAGTCGGTGCACCAAAAACGTTGATTTTTCTTCTGCTTCCCCGTCTTCGAGCCATCTGGATTGACGCTCTCCGTTTCTGATCCAACACCGTCTTCATTTCCGTGGACTTCTCCGTCCGTATCATCCATATCTACGTCTTCGGAATCCCCACGCGACTTTCTGGAGCGTTGCGAATTGCCGTGCTCTGGCACCTCGACATCTTCAATGTTCTCGGGAATTTTCACGGCTTGGGGAAATGGCTCCGTTGGAAGAGGACGCTGACCGAATGTGGCCTTTGTCGGAGTGGGTGTCGTAGGAGACGGGACGCCCCCATCGTGCTTCTCGATCTTTATGGCCATGGGCGAGTTCACGGGACGGAAAGTCGCCATTGCGCACCAGATCAAGAGCAGTCGAACTGTCTCTATTTCGGTTCGTGGGGGGTATCGAGGTCAAATGTAACCCCGCCAGGAGTGACCCGTTCTTGGTGAGGGAGGATGGAGTCGGATATTGCGGAGGCTGGAGTTTGAAACAAATTAAGACAAAGGAACGCGGAGATAGGGAGGGGCACAGCCGCGAAAGAAGGAAGAAGAGAAGGGAGATGGAGGGTATCAGAGACAGGAGGAATGAGAAGCGGTATCAGTCATTCGAGGCAGATTCCGCACAAGAGACTCGTATTATGTGGGAAAGTGTGAAGGTTAGTTAGACCAGACCTGCCGTTGCGGTGCCTGGGCTTATGATGATGATGGTGATGATGATGATGATGAAAGACAGGCGCAGGTGTGGGGGTGTTGACCTTGTCAAGGGCGGGCGGCTGAAGCTGAGACGAGACGAGACGCTAGCCCGAAAACCCTAGAGAGCAACGGCCTCGAGCGCTGTATTATTGTGTGACCGATGAGAGGGCGACAGCGCGCAAAGGGCGAAAGCTGTGATGAAGTCGCTCTGGCCACTTACTAGCAGGTGCCGTGTTGTATCAAACTAGCGTTCATCCCAACGACGAGTGAAAGACGGCGAGGTCTGCAGGGACGGACCAACCACCGGAAGGGCTGGATCCAGAAGCGGGAGCTGTTTATCGGCCGAGTTGCTCACACCCCCATGTGTGCGAGGGGGGGTGACGACTTGGGTGAGCTGTAGGCCACCTTCCACTGGGCGGGAAGCGCCTAATACCGGAACGCGCGTTGGGACACGACAGGCCTGCAGATATATTGAGAATCGATATGAAACTCTGCCGACTACCTCGGGGCTTGAGCTGAGGCTGTGGAATCAGACGGGTCATTCATCTATTCATATGCCCTGCGGCACACACGAAACGACGTGGTCGTGGAGGAGGATTGATTATTGTTGTTGTTGTTGTTGTTGTTGTACAATGTGATGTATGAGTGAGATGACGAGCAGGGCGACAGAGAGAGAGGGAGAGTAAGTAGAGGCGGGCAGGAAATGTGGTAGGTAGACTAGATCGAAACGGAGACGGATGGAGTGCCTGGATGTAGGTACCTATAAGCTTGAGTATAAGCCTATGGGTGTTCTATCCGAAGCGGCAGCAGGCGAGGCGATGCGGCGGGAGGGGCAACTGGAGACCAACTGTCTAGCGCAAGAGAGAATTGGTGGTGGTGATAATGATGATGAATGAGGTCGACAATGGATGGGGGCGGTGCCCCATATTAGAGGAGAAGGCTAGCGGGAGCCGTTCCTTACAGGACCCAGGACTGACAGGACAACCTAGCAGAACCCTAGTACGCACTGCGCTGCACTGCACAGTATATCAGGAAGGAAGGCAAGGTAAGGTGTCCGAATAGAGCCAAGTACCACGCGGGCGGACAGGCGGACAAGCAGGCAGGGCAGGTCAAGGACGAGTACATGCATACATACCTAGGTACGCAGATAAAGTACAGTGTACTATATACGGTATACGGACTCAACCTACAAGTTACCTGCAGCCTACCTACCTACTTACACCTCCTATATATAAGTATGGAGTACGGATTAGTACAACGGGCGTTTATTGGAAAGCAAGGTGAGGATTCCTGAGTCCAGCTGACAGGAAGGCTTGAACTTCATAGGTTTTATTCTCTATCTACAGCCCGTAGCCAGGGAAGGCATCTGCAGCTGTGTCCTACTACAATCTGCATACCTAGCGTTACCAGGTAGGTAGTATAGGGATAGCAGGCAGCAGGTTGTGTCTCAGACTCAGAATGGAAGGACGGATATGTACCTGTAGAGTAAAAAGATGTAGGTATGTAGGGTAATCGAACTGATGAGAGGCGCGGCTTGGCAACTATGGACATTCATGCATGCATGCACGACGACACTGGATCAGAACAAGCTGTGTGTGCCTGGTAAAGTGGATAAGGAGGAGAGGCGAGGGGACAGGCGCCACAAAACCAACGACGGCCACGGCAGTTTCATTGGTCGGGAGCAAGGGAATCAAAGACGACGACGTAAAGGATAGGCGGAGGGGCACATGTACCGCACTCGAAGTGGAAGGGCGGGCGGCCAGGCCTTGTCGTTCATACGAATGGCCGCCGACACATCTGCATGTTGGATTGAAAACTACCTGCTATGTACAGATTATACACGGGACAACAGTTGTATGGATGCAGTCGTAATGTTAGGTGGGTGCGCTGTAAAGGTTTAAGGTACTTATTAATCTGGATGTCGTTTTACAGTACGTATGAGCGATACATACTGCCGGAGAGCAAGGTGGCGACAAAGCCCTGGCTGGCCACCCATCAGCAATGGAAACATGTGCTCGATTACCTGCTACATATGTACATGCATAGTGCTCCGTAGTGGGTGTCCCGACGTCGATAATAACACTGAGGTTAGGCTCAATTATGTGTGTCTGATATCGTAGGGAGAAGAAGATGATGAGAAAAGCATGACGACTGCGTTCGACCTACCAGAACGGAGAAGGCGGGGTGAACAAAGCCAGCGCATTTCGGTGCACCATAAAGGCACGAATGGATGTTGGGTTTAGGTCTGCACTAAATACATGTAGGGGATCATAAGCGCTAAAGTGAATCGCGACTACTGTAGGGTACATAGTACGGTGGCTGTAGGTACTCGATGCTGCTTCCTGTGCCTGATGTACCTGAAGGCCAAGTTGTGGGGGTCAAGTGGTTGGCTCGACCGCATTCGCCGTTTAGCAGTAACCGTAGATCAGCTACCTGGGTACGTAAGGCACCTACCAAATAAAGTCAGGTACCGATCTCAGTGGGGAAAGAAGCACAAGAGATGAGGTCCACTATCTACATAACATCTACCTACAGTAAAGTAAGTACATATAAGTAACTAAAGTGCACCACAACGTACACCTACTCAGAACGGTGGTGAAGAGCCCCGATCGAGCTTCTTCCAAACCTTCTCCCAGTAGCATATGTCCGGCATGCCAGCGTAGAACTAGATAACTTCAAAAATCCGACATGATGGAGTGCCGAAGTTGCCGTCAGACTCTCTCGGCCCAACCTCCTTCCATATATACTTACGTGAAGACATGATTAAGTGTCACCGTTATAAGGCCGGACGACCACGTGTGTACCCACCAGAACGGGCGCACAGAAGACGAGGCCCCTGGCTCACATGACTACACTACTTACGTCCGAAGCCTTGGGGATAACTACCTATGTACATCTGTATGTATGTACTTATTCCCACGTAAGTACGGACTGTAGTTGCAGTTCGTTTGTGCCGGTGTCAACGGCGGATTCGCTCGGCTTCCCTTGTTGGTCGTGATGAGCCGGGCCACACAGATGGACGAGCGTGCGCTAACTATATGTTCCTGCAGTGAATAAACCATAAAGGTGCCCGTGATCGGCAATAGGCCACCTTCTGTCTTGGATCATCAAGTTGGGATAGGAACCCTGATATGTCGCATGAGACCCTTTAACGCATGCCCATTCCGAATACCGAATAGAGTGCGTTTCTTTCATTCGTGGCTTTGAAACACAGTCAAGCGCACCATTTCAAATCAGGATGACGACGCAGCAGCCGATCCGCAAAACATGGGGTTCGCCTGTTTCACATATATAGGTGTGATGGCGCTGAGGCTTTCCAGAAGGCCGAAACTGGTTGTCGAAAGAGGATGCCAAGCGCGGGACACCAGGGATTAACCAACCGCTCGGGGCTTATTACTCAACCCAGAATCATAAGATGTTTTTGAACCATTTATAGGCCCCCTGTCCTGAATAAACCTCGAGCCTAAATTCCATTCACGGATAAGTAACGTTGGCAGGGACACGAACCTAACAAGTCTATCATAGCTATGGTAGTAAGACTTGGCAAGCAGGCAATAAGCTGGTTATGTCAGTTCGGTTTTGTACCGTTTTCCCTTGTCAGATCTTTTCCCGTATATATATCCGGCAGATATCTTTATTTAGCAATAAGGAATCGCGGTGTACCTTGAACTGTAGTACGCCTGCAGCCTGCATGTATGTGCGCACGCTATACGCGATTATTGTCGTGGTCAGCCGAGCCACCAACAACTATCGGCTTGGGTCGGAGATCACGAGCATAATCTTGCAAGTATTCGAGTCGGCAGCACCAACACGCTTAGGACCAGTTCACCCAGACACCACGAGTAGGATACAAGGTAATGGTGGTCTACGATCGATTGCAATTCAGTTATTCCATGTGACTATTATCCACCGTTACCAGCGTCTTACCCGATGAGAACCCAGCGTTTGAGCAGCCCGAGGTTTGAGCTAGTACCATATGTAATCGATAGTCCATTTCTCTGAATTGTAGCTTAGCGGTGACAAGGTGGGACAAGGAACCATGGTGTCGGGTTTCACACTTCGACGTCTTACGCATAAGGATGGCTTGAGAGGAGGGCTAAGTTAATACAACAGAAGTTGGCTTCGCCAATCATGCAGCACGATGCAAGGCACAGTGTCACGCCAAACCGCTTCCCATGATCCAGTCTTACCCCCCTTCCCGCTTACCTCCGGCTACGTTACTCTGTACCATCTTGCGCCGATAATCTCAAGTCGCTTCGGAGACTGAGACTGTCTATAATCAGTTATAGCCACCCGATATATGACCTTGATATGTCTCAAACACTTCAAATATGAACATGACCCGGACTGATTGCATTGCCCATTACCCGAGTCAGTTATGCCACACTTGCATACGAGCACTCCACGGAATCTTGTCTTATATACCATACCGATACCATTGTTTTCTTTTTACAGTTTTAGACACCCAGTCAACCAAACCAGCCTGACCGCTACTCTTAGATGAATGTCACCTAGAATCTGAATCGTGTGTTGCGTTATTAATCAGAGCTTAAAACGTAGTCAGCGTTGGAGCAGCCGCCCAATACCCTCTACGTCGGGCTCGCCTCCTTTTTGGTGATGGCTGTTAGTTACCTGGTAGGGGCTCATTATTGGTGAAGCCATTGGACGTAACAATAGGTAGGCACAGAGACGATGGCCTTGCAGTATTGCAGTATCACCCTCACCCTGTAGCTCTAGGGAACAATGACTCGGTTACGACAAAAGGACATATGAATTTGCTTTTTCCTCCGCCTTAAGCCGTCCCCAGTCGCCCAATGCAGAGTGCAAGTTGCCATCGAAGTCGAATACTTAGGTACTCATGCAGGTCTAATGCATGGATAGCGTAAGCGAGCATAGCTCAGAATAGCACAGCTCAGAACCATTTATCGATGCTAGCGCCGCTTCTATCTAGGTACTTAGTGTACCGCCTTTTCTCGAAAAATTGGGTTCGGCTTTCTCCACTGCTAAGGCAAACTATTCCATATCTGTAAGAGGCGTATTTGTTAACGAACGCCACCTAATTTAGCTTCTTCATACCGTAAATAGCGCGTTTTTTCGCGTTTTTTGTTCCAATCTAGTCTTTAAATCGCAAAACCGCTCGAACCCCATAAATCACGTTAATTTTAGCTAATTCTTTTAAATCTACAATAAAAAAACAGTTAACCTAGCCTTTAATTAATACTTAAAATAAAAAACAACCTTTTTAATGCTTTTAACCTTTAAAAAACAGCATTAATATATATAGTAATATTAAATTAATAAACAAAGTTTAAGTATTAAACTAAAAAATAATATATTAAAAAAAAACATACAAAAATATTATATATAAAGCATACAAAATATTCTTATATAAAATGCTGCTTATATAGCAAATATTATTAAATGCTACTTTTTTTAAAAGTGTTTTTGTTTTTATTTGCATTAAGCATAAACTTTTTAAAAGTTTTTATTAAATTATTAAGCATAAAAAAAAAACTTTGCTAACCTTAATAAATTAAGAGTATATATAAATGCTTAATTTTTTTAAGCTTTTTTTTTAGCAGTAGCTATAGTTTTATTTTTAGTTTTTTTTATTTTTTTTTTAGTTTTTTTTATAAGTTTTTATAAGTAAATATTATATTAAATAATATAGTTAATAACTTTAGCTAAATTAATTAAAACTAGTAAATTAATAAGTATAAATATAAACGAAATGGTTAATTTTTTAATTATTTAAAAGATTTTACAAAGTTTTTTTTAGCGCTTAAAAACGGGTTATTTAATGTTTATTACTAAAATTTTTAAAAATTAAGCTTTTTTTTTTATTAAGTTTAATTAAAAGCTGCGTTATTTTTAATATTTATTAATAAGTTTTTAAAAGTATTAAAAATAATATTTAAAGTATTATTAATTATGTTTATAATTTTAACCTTTTTATTTAATAAAGTAATTAAAGCTATTTTTTTTATAATTTATTTAATAATTAAAAACTATTTTAATTTTATAAATATTTTTTTTATTATTATTATTAAAGTGTTAATTAGTTTTAATAAAGCTTAATAAAAGTATTATTTATTTAAACAAATATTTTTTGTTTTTTATAAATTAAAAGTAAGCTATAAAAATAATAAAATAAATATAGTAATATTTAAAAAAGTTTAATTTATATATTAAGTTATTAATTTTATATTTAATAGTTTAAAATTTAATACGTTATTATAAATATTTTTTAAAAAGATTATTTAATAAATAGTATTTATTATATAATTATAAAAAAACTTTATTGTTAAAAAAAAACTTTAAAAATTAATACTTTTAATTAAATTATTGCTTAGTTTTTATTATAACAAAGTTTATTGCTAGCTTAATATTTTATTATAAATAATTATAAAAAGCATATATTTTTTTTAATAAATAATTATTTATTTATTTAATTATAAAATTAAAAAAACTAAATAGCTTAAATTTATATAATTATTTATAAAAAATAAATTATATAGCTTATAAATATATAAAATTTAAATTTTATTATAAAGCAAATACAAAATTAATTTAATTAAATTTAAAGTATATATAATTATAATATTTAATTATAATTTTAATTGTTTAATTTTTTTGTTTAAATAACTTGTTTGCTTATAAATAATAAGCAGTTATTATTAACAGCTTAGTTTTTAATACTTTTTAAATACTTTTTTAAAAATTAAAAATAAACTTACAATTATAATTAAAAATAATTCTTTTTAAAATTTTTTAATTATATAATAACAATTGCTTAATTAAAGCTATAG